>PISW01007272.1:31842-93157 GCA_004023785.1 Mungos mungo
GGAGCCCAGGTCCTGGCCTCCCTCTTGGGACTTGTCCAGAGTCCTGACCCATCTAAAAGCTGCAACACGGGAAGGAGAGGCCCCTCCCACACCCTAGACGGAGGCTGGACCCCCCCCCCACCCAGCGTGGCTGCACCTCTGGCTCCCTGGGGAAGCTGCTCCCCCAAAATGCTCCGCAATGTCTTCCCACCTTTGGACTGATGATAACCCCCAGTCACTCTTGGAGGCCGGCGAGGGGGCAGTCTGAGGCTGGGGACATATTAATGGGACCCCTGCAAACACACCCCTGGCACTTCCAGCCTCTCCCCAGGCTTCAGGGTTGGGAGCCAGGAGCAAGTCTACCGGGAGCAGCCTTCCCCGGAGCCCAGCATCTGCTCATGCAAAACAAACAAGCCAAATCACCCAAACTCACTCTACGCCTATTTTTCTACCAGAGAGGAGCAGACATTCCTCCCCTTCAAAGAACCCAGACCCCTCCCCAGCACCCTTCACCACCCAGTACATTCTGCACTTTATAGTCAGGTTCTGAACTTAGCGTAACTGGGGACCCCCTCCCTTCACTCCTCCCAAGTCCTTGGGGAACCCCATTAGAGGTCTGCAAAAGAGGATGTGTGTTGTTTTGGGGAGCTGGAGGACCCCGCCCACGGCTCCCACCTCCCTCCTCCACACCGTGTCCCACCTTCCTGCCTGTGTGTGTTATTTCAAATGAAAAGAACAAAAGGATACACTTTCTAAGCTCTTTCGTTGTGGTTTTTGCTGCAAAGGGGTGGGTGGATGGGGGACCACCTCAGACTACCCCCGGGAGGCGGGGGGAACATGGGCCATCCTCTGTCACACACAGTTCCAGGAGACCAGGAAGTGACTCCCTCTTTAGGCCTCAGTTTCCATAGCTGTAAAGTGGGGGCAGGGAGAAACCCACATTCACGGGCACTTTTTATGTTTCCAGGATTCTAATTACACAAGGGTATTTGTTTCCAGCGCTGTAACAAATTCCCACAAACTGGGGCCTTAAATGACAGATGTTTTAGATTGAAATATTTTATTATGGTAAAATACACACAATATAAAATGTACCATCATAACCATTTTTTAAGATATGTATTTGTTTTGAGGGGGAGGGGCAGAGAGCGAGAATCCCACGCCGGCTCAGGGCTGTCAGTGCAGAACCAGACTCAGGGCTCACACTCACGAACCCTGAGATCATGACCTGAGCCAAAATCAAGAGTCGGACACTTAAACCGACCGAGTCGGTGCCCCTCATCAAACCATTTTTAAGTATGCAGCTCGGTTAAGCTCATTAATGGATGTGCAGCCGCCCCCACCATCCGTCTCTAGAACCTTCCATCTCCCCAAACTGAGATCCTGTCCCCATGAAGCACTGACTCCCCGCCCCCCGCCCCACCCCTGGCTCCCACCACCCACTCTCTGTCTCTGTGGGCAGGACCTCTAGGGACCCCCTGGGAGTGGGGTCACGAAGTCCTTTTGTGACTGGTGTCTCTCACTGAGCACAATGCCCTCACGGTCCACCCATGGTGTGACAGGTGCTGGATGCCCTTCCTTTTTTTTTTAATTTTTTAAAATGTTTTATTTATTTTTGAGAGAGACAGAGACAGAGCATAAGTGGGGGAGGGGCAGAGAGCGAGGAGACAGAATCTGAAGCAGCTCCAGGCTCCGACCAGTCAGCCCAGAGCCCGCCGCGGGGCTTGAACTCACGAACTGTGAGATCGTGACCTGAGCCGAAGTTGGACGCTTAACCAACTGAGCCACCAGGCGCCCCTGTCCTTCCTTTTCAAGGCTGAGCGCTATTTCGTTGTACGGATGGACCACAATTTGTTTCTCCTTCATCCATCGAGGGGCACTTCTGAAGTCTAGAAGTCTGAAATCCAAGTGTCGGCAGGGCCACGCTCCCTCTGCGGAGACCCTAGGGGAGGATCATTCCTGCCTCTTCCAGCTTTTGGCAGCTGCCGGCACTGTTCCCCAGCTCGTAGCCCCAGTCGGTCCAATTTCCACCTGCTTTAAAGTGACCAAACCACCGGAGGCTCTGTGCTGACAGCTCAGAGCCTGGAGCCTGATTGGGATTCTGTGTCTCCCTCTCTCTCTGACTCTCCCTACTCACACTCTGTCTCTCTCTTAAAAATAAAAAATGCTTTTAAAAAAGTTTTAAATTACCAAACTGTGGGGTGCTTGGGTGGTTTGGTCGGTTAAGCCTCCGACTTCGGCTCAGGTCAAGATCTCACGTTAGTGAGTTCGAGCCCCGCATCGGGCTCTGTGCTGACAGCTCAGAGCCTGGAGCTGCTTCCAATTCTGTTTCTCACTCTCTCTCTGCCCCTCCCTCTAATCACATTCTGTCTCTGTCTCTCAAAAAATAAATAAATATTTAAAAAAATTTTAAACCAAGATGTTCCCCAAGGACCTCTTCCTTCTAGGACTCACACTCTTGGGTAGTCCCCTCTCTCATTGTACTAAGGAGAGTCTGTATGACCAAGAGATCCCAACCGCAGTGACAGTATATGACTCCAACATTAGATTATAAAAGGCACTGCAGACACCATCTTCTCTGTGTCTGAAGCTGCTTCCGTTGGGATCATTTGTTCCGCAGCAGCAGCTAACTGATATGCATACACATACATAGACATGACTTTCCATACACTCAAATACGAAATTAAACCTGGCTAACTATTTTGCATTTTTACTTCCTTTAAATTATGTCCTGAGGTTCAGTCCCCAGGAGCAGGATTGCTGGGTCAAAGGATTGGACTCTTTCAGGATCATGCTACCAGAAACCTCATATGCAATCCACACAGCTCCCAACAAGGAATAAGCATGACTGGTTTTACTTTGCTCATAGCAGCATCAGGTATTACCACTTTGATTTGATTTAATCGGGCCAGTTAACATCTATTTTCCCCATTATGCTGTGTGGGACTTAAGTGGCCCTGCTGACATGCAGTGTAACGCCGGACAGGTTGCTTTTCTCTTTCTAAGTCTCCCTCCAATAAGAGGTGTTTCCACTGACATCTTTAGGAGGAACTTACATTTATTGAGCAAGTACTATACGCCACGGCTCTGTGCTAAGCTCTTTGATGTGTTCTCTCCTTCACCCATTCATCATCTATTCGCCAGTCACGCACTTGGCGTCAGACCCAGTTTTGGACATGGGACACGGAAGGGAGTGAGACGGACAGCCACCGTTGCTCTTGTGGAGCCGTGTAGAAAACAAAGGTGCTAAAGACAAAAACAAAGGAGGGAAGCGGGATGTGAAATGCTGCAGGGTGGAGTTTAATTTTAAGTAGGGTGGCCAGAGAAAGCATCAGGGAAAGGTGATATTAGCATAAGGATTTAAAGACAGCGAGGGAGGGAGCATGGAGATGTCTAGGAAAATAGCATTCTAGCCCGAGAGAACAGCCAATGTAAGGGCCCCGGGCAGCACCACGCCTGGTGTGTTGGAGGAAGAGGGAGGAGGCCCGGGGGCTGAGGCAGAGTGGGCCGAGGGGAAAGAGGGAGGAAGGGAGGGCAGAGAGGGGGGAGGACAGGTCCTGCAGGGTCTAGTTGGCCTCAGGGTGGACTTAGGCTTCTACCTGGGGCTGTGGGAGCCCTGGAGGGCTTTGGGCAGAGGAGGGCGGGACCTCACCCAGGTGTTCACTGGTGTCCTCTGGTGGCCGATGGGGGGAGGACAGACTGGGGGGTGAGAGTGGGAGGGACCAGAGTGGCCATGACTGCCCTGGTCAGATGATCTGTCACGGGGCTGGACTGGGATGGAGGCCCTGGACTTGGTCAGAAGCAGCCAGGTTCTGAGTGTATGTTAAAGGGTAAGCCAGGACTTGCGGACAGTGTGCGTGAGAGAGACGGTGGAATCACGGACGACATCAAGATTTTTGAACCAAACCGCTTAGAGGCTGGCTGTGCTCTCACTGAAGCCTCCTTGGATCCCACTGACACCATGTGGTAGGGCTTATGCACAAATGGGGAAACTGAAACCCAGAGAAGTCAAGCGAGTCCCCAAGGTCACACAGCAAGAGTTGTACTAGACAGGGTTCAAACCCGGGCTGTCTCCAAACCTACGATCTGTCTTATTTTGGGGACCAACTGTGTCTCTCCCTCCCAGAACTCCAGAACCTTCCCATTCTCCCTCACTTCTATCTCCCAATGCCACAACGAAACACAGTGCATTCATGTCCTATGGCTGCTCTAACTTGGTGGCTTCAAACAACACAAATCTATTAATTCTAGAGGTCAGAATTCTGACATGAATCTCACGGGGCTGAAAACAAGCTCCTTCTGGAGGCTCCCGGGGAGAATCTGCCTCCTGGCCTTTTCGGGCTTCGAGGAGGGTCTGCCCGCATTCGGGGGCTCACAGATGCCTCCCCCATCTGCAAAGCCAGCAATGACCGGTCGGTCGAGTCTTTCTCACACTGAATCCTTTGAACACCGACGGCTCCACGTCCCTCTTAGCGTTTAAGGACTTGGGAGGTCAGACCGGACCCGTGCAATCAATCCAGAGTAATCTCTCCGTCTCATCAGCTGGTTAGTTAGTGACCTTAATTCCTTCAGCAAATTTACTTCCCCCCTTTGCCACGTACCGTGACAAGTTTACGGGTTTAGAGGGATTTGGATGTGGGCACTTTGTGGGGGACCCCCTCGTTCCATCCACCAGACCCAGTGAGGTCACAAGGGCCTCTGTGACCTCATTATGTTCTGGGACCCAAATTTACAAGGTGGTTGTTGGATGACAAACCTCTCGCCAGGGTTGTGAATGTAGGGGTCCTCACGGTCCAGCTCCATGGGAGCCCAACCTGAGGGGGGTCAGAAGCCTTGCTCGAAGATCCAGCCCCTGTTTAAGAGGGACAAGACCTTACTCACCAAAGCTCCGCCTCTGACCCCACCCCAGCCCCCCTCCCGGAACCCAGGCTGTTCGCACGTCTACGGGTATGTGTTTGGTCATGTCCATGAACATGACCTGGAGCATCTCCCATCGCAGCAGGTGAGTTGGGGAACCCAAGGTCTTCCCGCGCCGCCAGCCTGACCGCCGGGCTGCCTGCCCCCTCTGCACGACCCCCTCCCCTCCAAGCAGACCTACAATCCCACCTGGAAGCAGTGGGGGCCGGGATGGGCCTTTCATCTCAAGGGTTCTGGAGACGCAAGGCTGGAGCTCCGGCCCGGCTCAGTGTGGGTGGGAGCAGGGTCTGCCTTGCAGGTGCTGGACACAGGAGAGCAGCTGATGGTCCCCGTGGATGTCCTAGAAGTGGATAGCGAGGGGGCCCTGTGGAAGTTCCTGCTTTCAGGAGCCATGGCTGGGGCGGTGTCCCGCACCGGCACGGCCCCCCTGGACCGAGCCAAGGTGTACATGCAGGTACGAGGGGTGTACAGCGCCGGAGCTTCCGGGGTGGGGCTGGCCGCAGGCGGAGCTGGTGGTGTTCAGGACGGGGGTGAGGGTGGGGCCAGACGAGGGTTGGAGTCAGGAGAAGGCTGAATAGAGATGGGGGGGGTTAGACTGGAGTCAATGCTGAGGCAGCTTGAACTGGAGTTGGAGGTGCTGAGGGAACAAGCACCACGGACAGGCTGAATTGAGGATAGGGAATTGGGGATGGGGTCTCTGGGGGGCCTTAAAGGCAAACTAGGCCTGGCGAGGAGAGGAAGAGCAGATGAGACGGGCCTGTGGGTCTGCATTGCGTTACAGAACTGTGGGGCTGGCCAGGGACGGAGTGGGGGGAGGGACGGGGTTGGGGGCTGGGGGCAGGACAGGGTTGAGCTCCAGATTGGGATGGAGGGGGGGATCAGGTGGTGGTGGTGGTCCTCACAGGGCTGGGGACCTCCCGACCCACAGGTCTACTCCTCCAAGACTAACTTCACGAACCTGCTGGGGGGGCTCCGGAGCATGGTCCAGGAGGGGGGGTTCCGCTCCCTGTGGCGGGGCAATGGCATCAACGTCCTCAAGATTGCCCCCGAGTATGCCATCAAGTTCTCCGTCTTTGAGCAGGTGGGCAGGGAAGGCCCGCCTCGTCCAGACCCACCCTTCAACCCAAACCTCTCTTACACCCTCACAAGCCTAGACCCTTACCCAAGATACACTTGCACCCTCTGGCCCCAGACCCAGGGTGGGTTTCAGCTGGGAAGATGGTGAGCGGTCCTCTTCTGCTCCTCCCCCCGCCCCCCAGTGTAAGAATTACTTCTGCGGAGTGCACGGGTCCCCACCCATTCAGGAACGTCTCCTCGCCGGCTCCCTGGCTGTGGCCACCTCCCAGACGCTCATCAACCCCATGGAGGTAAGAGAATTCCTGCCCCGTGGAAGGTGAAACAAGGTGAAAATTAGCTGCCAGGAGCGATTGCTTCTTCCCCCCTCCCTTCCTCTTCCCCTCCTCCTCCTCATCTTCTTCTTATGAGGTGTGTGTCAAACTTCTATTCCAGATGGCTCCCCAAATCATCTCAGCACTACTTACTGGATCGGTCCCTTCCTTTTCAATGATCCAAGATGCCACCTGTGTGATTTACTAAACTGTGTATGTTTGGGTGTATTTTTGGTTTTCGTCTTCTTGCTCTGCTGTGTCTGTCCACGGACTCAAGTCTTTTTTCTTTCTTTGGGTGGGTGGGTGGAGGTAACAACTGGATTTTATTTTCGTAAAGCGGTTTTAGATTTACAGAAAAAATGGGCAGAAAGCAGAGTCCCCATATTATACCCTCTCCCCACGGATACAAAACTTCTAATAACATCTTGTGTGAGGTGATACATTTGTTGCAATCAAAGAGCCAATATTGATACATTCTTACTAAAGCCTGTAGTTGCCAGGTTTGCTCTGTTGTACGTTCCATGGGTTTGTACAAATGTATCATGACACGTATCCACCATTACAGGGTCACGCAGAGTAGCTTCACTGCCCCAAAGATCCTCTGTGTTCCGCTGACTCACCCCTTCTTGCTTCCCCCCTGAATCCCTGGAAACTACCGATCATTTTACTGTCGCTATAGTTTTGCCTCCATTTCTTTTTTTATTTTATTAATTTCTCTTAAGTGATCTCTACACCCATCGTGGGTCTTGAGCTCACGACCCTGAGATCAAGAGTTGCATGCTCCCCAGACTGAGCCGCCCAGGCACCCCTGTAGTTCTGTCTTCAGTCTTTAATTTTTGAGGTTTGATTTTACACTTTCTCACCACCCCCACCCTGCTTTTCTTTATCAGTTTTCTGGGTCATTCCCCTGTTTGTTTCCCATATAAACTTAGGAGTAACTTGTCTAGCGCAGAAAACAAAATCACCTATTGGTTTTTTTTTTTTTAACCAATGGAAAACATTTACATTTGTTTAAGTCTCCTTTCATGTGATTTCACGGTCTTCTAACTTTTTTTTTTCCAATATAATTCTTGCCCTTGACTAGTTACATTTCCTCCAGTATATGTGTGTTCTATTGCTGCCTAACACATTGCCACAGACTCAGCGGGCTCAAATGATACAAATTTATTATGTTTCTCTGTGGGTCACACCTGGGCACTGGCTAGTCCGGCCTTCTTCTTTTGTTGTTGTTGTTGTTTTTTAATGTTTTTATTTTTATTTTGAGAGAGAGAGAGAGGGAGGGAGAGGGAGAGAGAGCATGAGTTGGGGAGGGGCAGAGAGCGAGGGAAACACAGAACTTGAAGCAGGCTCCAGGCTCTGAGCTGTCAGCACAGAGCCTGACATGTGGGCTCGAACTCACAACCGTGAGATCATAAACTGAGCCAAAGTCAGATGCTTAACCAACTGAGGCACCCAGCACCCCGGCAGGATTCAGTTTCTTATGGTTGTAGGACTGAGGTCCTCGGCGCCTAGAGGTCACCCGCTGTTCCCTGCCATGTGGTCCTTTCCACAACAGGCTGCTTGTTTAAGATGAACTGAAGAGTGTCCAGGATGCTCCCAAGTCTCTCTGATTTCTTCTGTCTCTGGCAGTAGGCTCCTTTATAAAGGGCTCACCTGATTGAGTCAGGCCCACCCAGGACAATTTGTCTTGTTTTACTTAAACTCAACTGCTTAGGGACCTCCATTACATCTGCAAAATCCCTTCACTTTCATCATGTCATGTAACCTGGCGAGGGAGTGATACCCAATCATATTTACGAGTCTAGCACATTATCGAGGTGGGGGGGCATATATACAGAGCACACATATCGGGGTGGGACCCCCTTGAGGACCACCTCAGAATTCTGCCTACGCACTTGGGGTGCAGTTGTAGAGTTGCCAATATCTCGATGTCGGGGCATTTCATACAAACGCCGATGGCTGGCTTCTCCGATGGCTGGCGGATCTGGCCACCTGGGGCCTGCGTTCCCATGGCATCATGCCTGGCTGCCACTAGGTGTAAGTGGCCACAGACTCCACTCAGTCCATGTCACTTCCCTCACCCTCCTGACCTCTGGCAGCACTGGAATTTCTGAACTTTGGGTTGAGATCACACACAGGCCCTGGGTTTGAAACTCAGCTCTGTGCAATTTTGAGCTTCAGTTTCTTCAGCTGTAGGACAGAGAGTCGATGAGCGCATTCAGATGAGCCAACTCCCCACCCCACCCCCAGGTGCTGAAGACTCGGCTGACCCTGCGCCGGACCGGCCAGTACAAGGGGCTGCTGGACTGTGCGTGGCAGATTCTGGAGCGGGAGGGCACCCGTGCCCTATACCGCGGCTACCTGCCCAACATGCTTGGGATCATCCCCTACGCCTGCACGGACCTAGCCGTCTATGAGGTGTGGGTCCACCCCGCCCCAGGGGGTGCCTGGAAGCCTATCGTGAACTTCCTCCTGACTCCCTCCTTTTACAGATGCTCAGGTGTTTCTGGCTGAAGTCAGGCAGGGACATGGAGGATCCCAGTGGCCTGGTCAGTTTGTCATCTGTGACGCTATCCACGACCTGTGGCCAGATGGCCAGTTACCCGCTGACTTTGGTGCGCACCAGGATGCAGGCCCAAGGTCAGACTAGCACCCCTAGCCATTGAGCATGCCACTCGCCTCAACCTTGACTCTGAACTTTCTCATCCCCTGAAACTGACTCCTAAACTCTCCCCATCTGATCCTGGCCAACTTCGCTGGATCCTGGCCAACTTCACTGACCTCTGAACCCACCAAGACGCACCCCCAAATCTGATCCCAGCCCTGAAATTAACCCTACAAACCACTAAAACAAGCATTTTAGTTCATTTAGTTCAACTGACCCCCACAAATGTCCCCCAAATGTGACCCAGGCCCCCATATTGGCCTCTAGTCATAGTTTCCCCAAATTTTCTCCCAACTTCTCCAAAACAGACCCAGCTCTTATTTGCCTCCAAAAGTCAAAATTCCTGAAGTTCCCAAATTTCCTAAATCTGACCCTTAGACGTCCCGAAGTCATAGCAAGATGTCATAACCACTTCCCCCACTAACCTGGATACTCCCCAAATGTGGGTTCCCCAAACGGACTCTCAGCCCCTACGCCAATCCACAAACATCCAAACAAGTCCTCGGTTCACTATCCTCATCTTTAAAATACCCCCAATCAATCGCTTCTCGGCCTTTTGGCTAAGATCAAGTGTAGTATCTGTTCTTATCAGTTTAAAATATCCCCAATCCACCCGTTAGCACACTCTCCAAATCTCCAGGAGATCTTAGATGCTTCATCCCAAATAAGGCTGAATGTTTTTTTAAGATGCTCCTGAAAACTCCTGCCTGAGTTGATCTCCTCAACTTTCCCCAAACTGACCAATTTCCTCTAAAAGTCTTCCAAACTCCTTCCCAACGGACCCCCAGACCTCTGCCCCTGGCTTCACCCCAACCCCCAACATTCCAGCCCCCCCAGCAGAGACCGGATCATCTCTAATGGAATCTCTGAGCTCGCCCCTGTTTCCACAGACACCGTGGAGGGCTCAAACCCCACCATGTGCGGAATCTTCCAGCGGATCCTGGCCCAGCAGGGTTGGCCGGGGCTGTACCGGGGCATGACTCCCACCTTACTGAAGGTGTTGCCAGCAGGTGGCATCAGCTATGTGGTGTATGAGGCCATGAAGAAAGCCCTGGGCGTATAGGCAGTGGCTAGTCGACACACCCTGGGCAGAAATGGACAGGAGGGTCCAGTGTCCCCTGGCCCAAAGAGCCCTCCAGGCTTGGGCCCAGGGGGGCAGTTTTTGTCAGGAGAAGCAGTCTGGGGGCCTGGGTCAGAAGATTCTTGGGGACCCCTTCCCAGGGTGCAGCCTGGGACTAGTCTGGACTCCAATTTGGCTCATTATGGCTTGTCCTGGCTTCAGGGTGAAATGGTGGACATGGAGACAATCTGAAATAAAGAGTTGGTTTCTGCTGGATGGGTCTGGGATACCTGGGTCCAAGAGAGGAGCTGGATATCTGGAATTTCCGGGTCTAGGAGGGGACTAGGAATCCTTGGTTCCTTGGTTCCAGGAGATGGGTTGCAGTCCTGGAATACTCTGGGTCTAAGAGGGAAGCTGGTCGCTTCAGATATCTGGGTCCAAAAGTGGATGCCAGGTACCTGGGATCCCTGGGGCCTGGGAGTGGGGGCTGGATATCCTGGGCCCCGAATAGGAATTGTAAAGCTGCATGATGCCTGGGTTCAGTAGAGAAATTGAGGGCTTGGACGGGTGCGTGGAGCTCAGATCCCCACATGTGAAGCAGGGGTGGAGTGTGGAATCAGGGTCTTAGGAGAGAACCAATAGCTCTAGACCCTTGAATTCGGGAGGGGAACTGGTTCCATGAATCCTGGAAGAGAAGTAGGGGCTCTAGAATCTTGGGTGGAGAAGAGAGGGGATACAGAGAATCCCTGGGCTCCCTCCTCCTCTCGAGCCACCCCACCCCCGGAAGCACCCGATCTCCAAGACCTCGAGCAGGCCATGTGTTCGGCCTACCCAGCCAGGCTCCTGGGGCGCTAACCCAGACGTCAGGCCTGATTTCCCGCAGCCCGTCGGCACTGCCCACGTCGACTGCCATTCACTCCCGCTACCGCCAATCGCCTCTCGCCTTCTGGGTGGCCGGCTCCGCCCCAATGCAGCTGCGCTTCCACTGGCTCCCACCAAAACTGGGCACCTTTACTGCCTTCACTGCCATTTGTCTGGAGCGGTGTCCGTCACCTTGCACCCGCCCCCACCACCCAGCCATTGGCTTAGAAATCAAGGCTAGAAAAGGATTCTGGTTAACGGGGAAAAGCAGTCCAGTCCAAACCTAAGCGCGTCACCCAGAACAAGTCAGGAATTGGGTTAAATTGACTGCCAATCTTTACAAGAACCGCCTTCCGCGTGTACTCATTGGCTTGCGTGCACGATTATCTCACCTGGCGCCCGCCCAGCCTGTTGAAAGGGGCCTTTCGTCAGGCCCCTCCTTCCCGTCCACTAGACTCTCCGGAGCCGTCAATCCGGCTCTGAAGTCGTCCCGTAGTTCTGGAACTCCCGCTTCATTGGGCCTCCTGCCCTCTCGGGGCTCCTCGATTTGCCCGCCCAGGACCGGCAGCCGGCAGCCCACTGCCTGCGAGAGCTGTCGATCACGCGGCGCCTCCCGCCCACTGCCTCTCGCGGCACTCCGATTGGCCGCTCGCCTCCAGAGCCCGCGATTGGTGTTCCCGGAGCGGCGGCCGCCTCCCATTGGCCTGGCTGCGCCGTCCGTCACGCCAGCGGCGGGAGGGGGCGTCCCTCTCCCCCCTCGTCGTCTTCCCAGCCGCTGGGTTCCCAGAGTGCTCCGCGGCCGTGTGGAGCGAGGCCTTGTTCCCGCGTTGAGCCGCCGCCGCCGCCGCCGCCTCCTCAGCTTCAGCCTCCGCGCCAGGCCCGGCCCCGCCGCGCCATGTCCGACTACAGCACAGGAGGACCCCCGCCCGGGCCGCCGCCGCCGGCCGGCGGCGGCGGGGGAGCCGGGGGAGCGGGAGGCGCCGGGGGAGGCCCTCCGCCGGGCCCGCCGGGCGCGGGGGACCGGGGCGGCGGCGGTCCGGGCGGCGGCGGCCCGGGCGGGGGGTCGGCCGGGGGTCCCTCCCAGCCGCCCGGCGGTGGAGGCCCGGGGATCCGCAAGGACGCCTTCGCTGACGCCGTGCAGCGGGCCCGCCAGGTGAGGAGGCCGCGGGCCTGAGGGGCGCGCGCGGGCGGGGGAGGGGGCGGGGTCACGCGCGCGCGCGCGGGGTCGCGGGGGGGGCGAGGCCGCCGCGAGGTCACGTGGGGGCAGTAGGTGGGGGCCAGCGCCGCCCGGGGGGCCTCCGGTGGGCCCCCGGCGGGTGACCCCCTGCAGAGGCATGAGGCGTCCGGGGGGTCGCCAAGAGTGGCCCCTGGATGTTCAGGGTTCGGGAGGGCGGGGACTCACTGGGGAGCCCTCCTCTTAGGACACCCGAAGGCGTGCTCGCCTCTCCTGGAAGCAGTGTCCACCTTCCCCGGGGGAGGGTCCTGCGTTGCCCTCATCTCCCCATCAGGGCAGGGGGCCCGGTTTGCCCCCTACCCCGTCGCATTTTGCCTGCTCTCCTGGAAGGAGGGACTCGAGAGGAAATCAGCCCTTCCTCTTGAGCCTGGAAAGTGGAAGAGGGACCCTTCTGCTACCGGAGTAGCCGAGCACTTGGGCGAAATGGGGAGGGTAGGCACAGGGGCTGGCTCTTTTTGATGCTTCCGGTGCCTTGAAAGCGGGTTCGTCTTTTTTGGAAAGGAGGGGGATGTCCCAGCACTGTTTTGAGGCGTGATGATACCGTGGAAGTGTCACATGCTGGTGTGACTGACCTCCCCAGCTCCATTTGCGGCCTCCCCGCGTCCTGGAGGGAAGGAGGCCTGTAGAATGGGAGAACTTTGCCGCCCTCTCGGGAAGCCTGCGGGCTGCGACCCAGTGCATTCCCGAGAAAGAGTGCTTTCCCTGGGGTGTTCGGTGCCTCCAGGGCAGAGGGGGAGGTCCCGTTAGGTGGACGCCCTGTTCCTGCCCAATGTGGGCTGTGGCTTTCTCACCTGTGGCGTGGGACCCGTCGGTTTCGGTGTGCACTTCATTGGGACGCCCCCCCCCCCCCGCCTTGACCGAGTTGGAACAGGGCGAGTTTGATAGGAAAAGGGTTTCATCCCAAGAGCTTTAGCTTAAAAGTATTAAAAAAAAAAAATGGGAGAGATGGAAAGATAGATTCTTAGCTCATGGTTCGTGTTTCTTTGGAAAACTTGTGATAATCCCACGAACGGACTCTGGTTCTAAATTTGTTGGATTGGGGCTATTTGAAGTTGTTTTTCACGTGTCTGAAATGTAACACGTGTGCCCCCAAAGGGTCTTTTGTCTTGGTGGATTGGAGATTTCAGATGCCTTTTAGGAAAAACGTCCTACGGTGCGTTGACCGGGTGCAAAGATTTTGAGGGCGAGGGAGATAAGTAAAGCCGTGTTCTTTCTTGCCTTGGAAGGACCGGGCTGCAGTCACAGCCTCCAGTTCCCTCGTGGAGGCAACCTGGGGGCCCTCCCAAGGGCGGAGCAGGGTGGCTTGCCCGGCCCAAACAACGTAGGAGCAAATCTCATCTAGAAAGGGAGTTTTGAAATTCCTGGATGCTCTTGAGAAGTTGAGCCGAGCCCCAGGGAAGGTTGGTTTTGGTGGTAATCTTCTGTGCTTACATTTTGTTTCTAGATCGCAGCCAAAATTGGAGGTGACGCTGCCACCACAGTGAATAACAGCACCCCTGATTTTGGTTTTGGGGGCCAAAAGAGGCAGTTAGAAGATGGAGGTAACTACCTGCTGGGAGGCAGGCCCCGGGGTAGAGTGAGGCGCCTTTGTTTGAACGCAGCTCCGAGTCAGGGGAAGCCCACTGCCATTTGCTCCTTTAAAACCTCAGCAGCCCCAGCTTTGTTCCTTCTTTTTGTTCGGGCTGCCATTCTGGGGTATCAGGTGGCTGACAGGAGCAGACCGTGTCTGGGTCCAAGTTGTAAGTTCTCAAGATCGTCCCTCCCCTTCTGGTAGGCCTGGGAAGTGCTCGGGGTTTCAGGAGGCCCCGCGTAAGTGCGGCTGGCCTGGCCCTGGGGCAGGCAGCACTGCCCACGGTAGCCGGAGCGACCAGTGAGGGCTCACCCCAAACCGGACTGTCACCCCAGCCCTCCCTGCCCCTGGTGCCCCTGGACTCGAGTGCTGCCATCCTCCTTCCTTCCGGAAGGACTGTTTCACCCTCAGTGCTGGTGGTGGGACTGACAGAAGTCTGGCCCCCTTCTGGGGTTGGTCTCTGCTACTCTCCTGTCTGGGCTCGGAGGTTGGGGGCGAGGGGGCTGTTCGCCAGGCCGTGTGGCACCAGCCTCAGATTTGAGGCAGCTGTGGGTGGGTGGGTGCAGCATCTGACATCCTCTCTTTTTCACAGACCAACCGGAAAGCAAGAAGCTGGCTTCCCAGGGAGACTGTAAGTCCATTGGATGATGCAGGCAGAGGGCAGCGTCAGGGTCTTAAGAGGTTCTTAGGAGTCGGGAGCTAGAAGCTCTAGGCAGATGGCATCTGTCCTCTGTGGAGGCTCTCGGTGTTCGTCATCTGGGGTCCGTGAGCCCCAGAGACTGAGGCAGGGGCAGGCAGTGGGGGTGCTGACGTGAGGTGGCCCACCACACCAGAGAGCTCAGGAAGGCTCAGAAGGCTCTAGGAAGTTCCAGCCACTCCTCACGCAGGCAGTGGTGCCGGGGGGCCGGCAGTGTTGAGGGCCAAGGAGAAGCCAGGCCAATCTTTGCTTTGGGTTTTCTCTCTGCAGCCATCAGTTCTCAACTTGGACCCATCCATCCTCCCCCCAGGTAAGTCACGATTTGGAGATGCTTGTTTCCTCATCTGTCTGCCGTCTCTGGCCTTCCTTGCTGACGTGGGGAGAGCAGGGGGCGGGGGGGGGTTCCTCCGTTAGGGGCCTTGTCCCCACAGCTAGTTGGCCAGAGAGAGGCCTGGGAGGCAGAGGAGTGGCCTTCGCCCCTGTGTGGGCCTGTGTGTAGGGCCTGGGAGGGGAAGGTAGCCTGTGGTCGTGATGAAGGAGGGGTAGTGTTTGTGCGCAGGGCTGAGACCCTCAGCGGACAGGGCAGGGGGCTGGCCCTGGGTTTCTTGTCCGCCTCCTGCAAGTGCTTGATCCCCGAGAGCTGGTGGGGTTCGAGTTCTTCATTTTTCTGCCCCTCAGAACGAGTTCAGTGGATCTGACACAGAATTGTTTGTAAAATATGATAAGGTTGTCTTGCTAGAGAAGGAACATGAAAAAGATACAAATATTTTTTCTTGTAAGTGGAGAGGCCTGAAACGACCATTAGAATTCTGTAGACGGGTCTGTGTGTTCGCTCTTGCCGAGTCAGGAGCAGCACTAGCTCAGGGGCCATGCTGACCCCGACCAAGCCTCTCGTGGCCCGAATGGGGAAGCTGAGGCCTCAAGAGCTGGAGTGGCTTGCTGTGGGCAGACGGAGCCCCGTGCTCTGTCGGATTCTGCTTAGGCCCGCGCGTGGTGGGAAGCAGAGCCAGAGGCCGGAAGTGTTGAAGGCCCTGCAGGTTAGGAGCCCTGGCTTCGAGGGGTCTTTTCTCGTAGAGACCCTTCATGCCTTCCGTCCCCCCCCCACCCCCTCCCGTCTTCTTTCCCACTTGACACTGACTATTACCATCTGTCTTCGCAGGACTTCAATGACAGAAGAGTACAGAGTCCCAGATGGCATGGTGGGACTAAGTGAGTGAGGGTCACTTTGGGATGCCCATCGCGCCCTGCCAGGGACTGCGCTCTGGGAGCCCCTGTTGGCCCAGAGCCTTGGGTCTGAGTGGGCCTCCTGTAGTCTGCTCCGCTCTCACCCACCTGCTCTGGGCCGGGAGGGTGGTGAAGCTCTCCGGGGTGGGGGGTGGGGGCAGGAGCCCCTGTCACACAGTCTTCTCAGCACTGGGGTGCCCTCGCCAATCTCTCCTTTTGTCCTCTTTCTCCACCTAGTCATTGGCAGAGGAGGTGAACAGATTAACAAAATCCAACAGGATTCAGGCTGCAAAGTCCAGATCTCTCCAGGTATGAGAGCCAACTTGTGTCAGGATGGACGCAGGGTCGGGCTGGGCTCCTTGCACTTACGTTTGATAATCAGCTGGCTGGACCGAAGTGAAGTGGGTTGGTATTTGCCGAGTGCTTCCCATATGCCGGGCCGGAGCAGGGTCTCTGCTCGTGCAGCACAGTGCCCTTCGGTGTGGCTGCAACTTTGGTTTCTTTCATTTGACACTTGCAGGGGGTGGGCTGAGGTGGAGGATAGAAAGTTGAATATAGGAAGTCTTGTTCTAGGGACACCTGGGTGTTTCCATTGATAAGTGTCTGACTCTTGATCTTAGCTCAGGTCGTGATCTCAGGGTCAGGAGTTGAGTCCACATTGGGCTCCGTGCTGGGTTTGGAGCCTGCTCTAAACTATTAAGTCGACATCTGAACTAAGTGCCTAGTGGAAAACCAGTGAGAACACGTGAAGCAAGGAGGTACATTCAAAGGAATGACTTTGAGGCCAGGCCTAGATTTGAATCGCAAACGAGCGCCCGCTGTGCAGGGGTGTCTGACGACTTGCGCTAACATAGCGGGCTGCGTAGACCATGGAGAGCGCGTGTGCGGTCATCAAGGGTGGCAGAAGTGGCCTAGGTTCAGGACGTCTCCTTCCGTCTCAACTTTGTTTCTAAAAGCTCAGTCACCTTTACTGGACTGTAAGCTTCCCGACCTTGGTCTTGCATAGAGCGTACTCCCAGGTGTTTGGCGAGGTAGCGGTTTGTCAGGCCTCTGAGTGGTGACAGAAGTGGCCACTGGTGATGCAAGTTCCCTCATCCCCATAGGAGGCCTTTCTCAGACCCAGAAAGGCCTTGACCCTCTCTCTTCTCTCCAGACAGCGGTGGCCTCCCGGAGCGCAGCGTATCCTTGACTGGAGCCCCGGAGTCTGTCCAGTAAGTCCCCGGCTGGGCCGTTGTGATGAGGGGAGCAAGCAGAAGGTCTTTCCATCCTGTGGAAAGTTAGGGGCGACGCCCGCCACGCCCCTCGGTCGTCGCCCTCGCCAGGCGTCTGTGCTGGCACCTTCACTCCCCCGACTCCGAAGATCTGGGAGAAGCACCCGAACAGCCCCAGTCCCGGCGACGGACCCTCTTCCTCGTCGTCCTTTGTCAGACAGACGCGTTGGAGTCACCTTCTTCTCTTTGAGCTGGACGGGGCTGGCAGACCAGTACTGTCTCGGGTGTCTGAGTCCCGCTCTTCTCCTTCCCAGGAAAGCGAAGATGATGCTAGATGACATTGTCTCTCGGGGCCGTGGGGGCCCCCCCGGACAGTTCCACGACAGTGCCAACGGGGGCCAGAATGGCACCATACAGGAGATCATGATCCCCGCGGGGAAGGCTGGCCTGGTCATCGGCAAAGGCGGCGAGACCATTAAGCAGCTGCAGGTGAGGGGTGGGGCAGAGGACAGAAGCGCCTCGTGTCCCGGGAAAGTCTCCGTCCTGCGTCTGCGTGTGCGCACCCCACCGGCTGCCTTGCCAGAGCCTCCCACCCTTTGTGATCATACCTGCCCCACCCGCGAGCGCTAGCCCCAGAAAGTTCTCTGAAAGCCCAACACTGACTGTCCACATTGGTTGTGAAGGAGCGAGCTGGAGTGAAGATGATCTTAATTCAGGACGGCTCCCAGAACACAAACGTGGACAAGCCTCTTCGCATCATTGGGGATCCTTACAAAGTACAGGTGAGGACCTTGGGGGCGTGGGGCATCTGGGGAAGCGAGCGACAGATGGGGCCGGGGTTTGAGTGAAAGGGGAAGGGCTTTGCACGAGCTCTCCCTCCCAGCGCTGGCCGTGAGTAAGAGGCCTAAGTTCTGACCTCTTGTTATCTTACCCGGAACAGGAGGGGTGCTGGCCGCCCTTCCCTCTCAGGGCGGTGGGTCAGAACTCAGCGGGGTGCTGTGATGGGCTCAGCCTAGGCCTGCGAGCCCTTGGGTGGCGGGATGCCGGGGAAGCAGCGTTGGGCTAGAGCACGCCCTGTGTGTCTGCAGCAAGCCTGCGAGATGGTGATGGACATCCTCCGGGAGCGAGACCAGGCTGGCTTTGGGGACCGGAACGAGTATGGATCCCGGATTGGTGGGGGCATCGACGTGAGTGGAGGCCTCCCAGAGTAGTGAGGGCCATGGGGCGGGCGTGGCTCTCGCTCCGGTGGGCAGAGGGCACCGGAGCTGTGGGGACAGGACCCAGCTGGACCATGTCCCATGTCCCTCCCTCAGGTGCCAGTGCCCAGGCATTCTGTCGGGGTGGTTATTGGCCGGAGCGGAGAAATGATCAAGAAGATCCAGAATGACGCTGGTGTGCGGATACAGTTTAAGCAAGGTCAGGGGCTTAGCCAGACACATGAGCTGGGTGGAGGGTGGCTGTGTCCGCCAGCTCTGTCGTCGGGATCCTTCCGGAGGTCCCCTGCAGGTAGCTTGACACTGTGGTGTGACCTTGTTGAGGTTGAACCTCCTTGTGGTGCCCCCTCCCTCACAGTGGAACGGGACAGCCACACAGGAGAGTTGGTGAGGGTGTTTCCCAGCCACACAGGCGATGTGTCCTGTTGTCAGAGCTGTCCCTTTCCTCTCCCCGCCACATGGCCCATCCTGACTGGGCGTCCTGTACGGGGTCAGATCACTGCCCCAACTCAGAGTCTCCCAAGTGGCAGGCCTATGGGGGGGGAGGGGGGAAAGGGTCACCCTGTTGCTTTTTGGAAGTTTGTTGTCTTAGCTTTGTAAAAGGCGCCTGTTAGTTCTGGGGGAGCCCCACACAGGGAGAAGCCTCAGCTGCCGCCCTGCCCTAACTGGTCAGTTTTCTCTTCTGGAAACGTAGGGCCCCCTGCCCCGCCCCCCCCCCCCCCCAGTACTTGGAGTGTGGTGAGCGGCAGTTTGAGCCTGAGATATTTCTGACACCTGGCTTGTCACGGCGTCCCCCTCGCAGAGGCGGTGTTATGGGGGGTTGGTGGTGTGCTTTTCTTTAAAACCCATCTCTGTTCTTTGGGTGCTGGCTTCAGACGATGGGACAGGCCCCGAGAAGATAGCTCACATAATGGGGCCCCCAGACCGGTGTGAGCACGCGGCGCGGATCATCAATGATCTTCTCCAGAGTCTCAGGGTAGGTGGCACCGCAGCGTGCTGCCAACAACAGCTGGGCGCAGAGGGGACTGCCCTGCCCCCCCAGAGAAGTCCAGGGGCCAGGCTGGCTCTCTGTGTTCACTCGCATCATCTCCCTGTCTTTCAGAGTGGACCCCCAGGCCCTCCAGGGGGTCCTGGCATGCCCCCGGGGGGCCGGGGCCGAGGAAGGGGCCAAGGCAACTGGGGTCCCCCTGGCGGAGAGATGACCTTCTCCATCCCCACTCACAAGTGCGGGCTGGTCATCGGCCGAGGTGAGTCGGCGGCACTGCTCCCCACTCCTCACCCGCCCTCTCCTCTCCTGCCCGCCCTTCACCGCCTGCGGCTCCCACAGGTGGCGAAAACGTGAAAGCCATAAACCAGCAGACGGGCGCCTTCGTGGAGATCTCCCGGCAGCTGCCGCCCAACGGGGACCCCAACTTCAAATTGTTCATCATCCGGGGCTCACCCCAGCAGATCGACCATGCCAAGCAGCTCATTGAGGAGAAGATCGAGGTGGGCCCGGGGAGGGGTTCTTGCAGCCTGGACCCAGCTCCTGTTCTCAACCGCCCACCCCACCCTCACTGACCATCTGCTTTCTTTCCTTCAGGGCCCCCTCTGCCCAGTTGGACCAGGCCCGGGGGGACCAGGCCCTGCCGGCCCCATGGGGCCCTTCAACCCTGGGCCTTTCAATCAGGGGCCACCTGGGGCTCCTCCTCAGTGAGTATTGGTCTCCTCCTCCTGGGATTTGGGCCTCAGGGGCTGCTGTGCTGGCATTTTTACTCACCCACCTAGAAGTGCTAAGAGCTTCGGCCCCAGGCCTGGCCCAGCCTCCTGTTCCATAGACGGCTAGCCTCCTAGCTGATGGGCAACCTTATGGATGTTGAATCTGGGGGGCTTTCACATTCAGGGCCAGCACAGTGCGGGTCCTTTGGGATTGATCGTCTCCGGGCGAGGAGCCCGGGGCCAGGCCTGGGCCCCTTTCCTGCCAGCCAGCCCTGCCCCCGTGGAGCAACAGTCCCGGCTCACCTGTCCCCCCTTCTCTGTCCTGCAGTGCGGGGGGCCCCCCTCCTCACCAGTACCCACCCCAGGGCTGGGGCAATACCTACCCCCAGTGGCAACCACCTGCTCCTCATGACCCAAGTAAGTACGGCTGCCCGGATGAGGGGTGGGGCAGGGGGTGGGTGCCCAGGTGGGGAGGGCAGGGCTGGCCCCCCTGTCCAGCCCCTCAGCCCACGCTGCTCTCCTGCAGATAAAGCTGCAGCTGCCGCAGACCCCAACGCCGCCTGGGCCGCCTACTACTCACACTACTACCAGCAGCCCCCGGGCCCCGTGCCCGGGCCCGCGCCGGCCCCCGCGGCCCCGCCTGCCCAGGGCGAGCCCCCTCAGCCCCCGCCCACCGGCCAGTCAGACTACACTAAGGCCTGGGAAGAGTATTACAAGAAGATCGGTGAGTGTGTGGGCGTGGCGGGGACCGGGCCGGAGGCGGGTGGAAGGCAGGTGCCACCCGGTGCCGTCCTCTGACCGCCCTCGGTCTCCTGCAGGCCAGCAGCCCCAGCAGCCCGGAGCGCCGCCGCAGCAGGACTACACGAAGGCCTGGGAGGAGTACTACAAGAAGCAGGGTGAGCTGCGCGGGCGCTGGGGGCGGGGCGGGGCCGGGCCCTCCAGCGCCCCACCTCGCTCGCTCACCCTCTGCTTGCCCGCAGCTCAAGTGGCCACCGGAGGCGGTCCGGGAGCACCCCCAGGCTCCCAGCCAGACTACAGTGCGGCCTGGGCTGAATATTACAGACAGCAGGCCGCTTACTACGGACAGACTCCAGGTCCCGGCGGCCCCCAGCCTCCACCCACACAGCAGGGACAGCAGCAGGCAAGTGGGAATTGCCACCCTCCTCCTCCTCCTTTTTCCTTCCAACCCCCGGCCACCGTCCATCCTGCCTTAGTGGGTAGCGCCGGAAATCCCTTCCCCTGCGGGGTGTGTCCTTGATGCCTGCAGCGGGGGCCGTGTGGCCAGAGGTCTCCGGGAGTCCCCACGAACTGGGGACATGTGCGCTGGGTCCAGAGGTTAAACGAAGAGGCCTCCCTGCGCCGGCCCGCTTGTTCCTGTGTCACGCTGTCGCGATGCTGGGGGAGAGCGCGAAGCCAGTACAAGGCGGAACTGTTGAACTGGTGGGTAGTCCTGGGGGTGGGGGGCAGGCCAGCGGCACAGACGTCGGTCGCCATCCTGGCTGCTAACTCGCTCACTCAAAATCTGGCCACTCGGGAAGAAAACGGATGTGTTTTCCCCTCTCCGCGTTACTTTTTTGGGTTTTGTTCTTTGCATTCTTTTATTTTTAACCCCACGGTCTTTTCTCCGTGTCCAAGTGACTGTGTGTTGCAGGCGGCCCCCCCCCCCCCCCGGCTCCGGTGGGACTCGGGGAGCTTGCCAAGGGGGCCAGCCTCAGGGCGCCCCCCCGCGCCCCCCGCCCCGGGCCCTGCCTCCTCCGCTCTCGCGCCTGCCTCTGTGTCCCGGTTTTGTCTGTGAAGTGGGCATGACGATCGCCGCCACCTTCCAACCTACCTCACAGGGGTGTTGTGGGGACACCGTGATTTCTGACATTGTCATGTTGTGATGCGCCGGAGCACCTGCCTTCCTGAGGACAGAGGGCACCTTCCCCCTCCCAGACCCGAGCGCTTCTCTCCTCTACCCCTCTGTCTCTGCGGCCCCCGCTTCTCTCCTCCTGGTCTTCATGTCACTGCTCCTCCTTCTCCTGCTCCTCCTCCTCCTCCTCCTCCTTCTCCATCAAGGAGCCAGGCTGACTTGGGCCGAGTTCCCTGGAGCACCTGCCTAGACAGTTCAGCTCGCCACAGGCTCAGGAGAGGCGCTTCCTGGCCCCCTCCTCGCTGCCCCCCAGCCTCCCGCCCTCCCTCCCCTCCCCCCTCCCCGTAGTGACCAATTCCTATCTCTTCCCTCTCCGCAGGCTCAATGAATCGAATGAATGTGAACTTCTTCATCTGTGAAAATCTTTTATTATTTTTTTTCCATTTTTTTCTGTTTGGGGGCTTTCTTGTGTTCTTTTTTTTTTCCCTCGTTTGTTTGGCGAGAGAGCGATGGCTGCCGTGGGGGGTGCGGGGGGCGCCCTCGCTGTGAGTGGCTTGGAGGTCACGGCCTGGGCAATGCTGGGCTCTCTCTCTCTCTCGCTCGTTCTGTGTGTCTCATGCTTTTTTTCTTTCAAAATTGGGATCCTTCATGTTGAGCCAGCCATAGAAGATAGAATTAAATCTCTGCCAAAAAAAAAAATTTAAAATATAAAAAAAACACAAAAAGCAGACAAAACCTATAAAATTATATATATATATATATATATAAATCTCTATCCCTTCCCAAAACTGCCTCTTTCAGGGGAAAGCAATTCATTTTCTTCCTGCCACCCTTGGCCCTCTTCATGTTTTTAAAATAAACTTTTAAAAAGGAAAAAAAGTCACTCTCGCTCTTTCTTTTTTTTTTAGTTAGAGTTGGAACATTCCTTGGACCAGGTGTTGCTATAGCAGGACCCCCCCCCCCCCCACCCCGTCGAGCCCCCTGGCCTCTGCTCCTCCTTCCTCCCGCCTCGCTCGGCTCCCCTGCAGCCCCTCCCGCCCCCCTCCCCCCTCCCGGGACTGGTCTTGTGTTTCAGCTGTTCAGGAGGACATTGAAACTGAAAACAAATTGAGAACAAAACAAAAAATTGTATGGCAGTTTTTACTTTTTATCGCTCGTTTTTAACTTCACAAATAAATGATAACAAAACCTCCCCGTGTCTGCTGGGTGCCGTCTCTTTCTCTCCTCTCTCCCCCTGTAGAGTTTTGAAGCAGATGTTTGTTCTTCATAGATGTTGTAAAAGCCTGATAATGGTGATTGGAAATTACAAGTTTGTGTTGTGTTTTTTCTTTCTTTCTTTTTTTTCAAGAAAAAGAATTATAAGAAAAAATAGTTTTCTGCAGGCGCATTGTGCTTTCCTAACCCCCCCCCCTTTTTGGTTAAATAAAGTGCTTTTTGTCTAAAAACTGCGTGCTGGCCGCAGTTGTGTTTGTAGAGGAGGCCGGGTGAAGAGGAACACGGGTTGGCCAGTGAGAGTGGGGTGTGGGCTCCCCAGAGACTGCCCTTGTCGCCTTGTGGAAGGGGTGATGGCAGGTGAGCCTGGTGGAGAGTCCTCCCCAACCCATTTTCCCCGGGGACAGAGGTTTCCATGGATGCAGCCTGCCACCACGGTGAACCTGCAGCCGCGCCTCCCGGGAGCCCGCCGGCCCTGATGCACACCCGGCTGGGGCCTCTCCGGTCGGCGTCCCCCTGCCGGAGACCGGGCCTGCGGAAGGAAACGGCACTCGTTCGATGCCCTGGCTCCCGAGGATGAGGATGGAGACGGCAGTGAGCTGAGGCCCATCTGAGCTGCTGGTGCTAACACAATTCAGGAGGGGCCCACGGGCTCAGAGGGCAGCGCCGCACCGGGGCCCACAGGCTCGCGGCCCCCACGACCTCGCTCAGAGCCCTGAGGAACCTGCCCCTGTGGGCGGCGGTCCCCGATCAGCCCACCCCTGTGATGCCTTGGCCCAGAAAGGGGCTGTCAGTCTGGGGTCTCCTGGGGAGTCTGTTTGGGTTAAAACTTAGCCTCTCATCACCAGTTCTCACACCTCACAGGCCCTGCACCCCTTCTGAGCCCTACGAAGAATGTTCTGGACAGAGCAGCACTTGGCAGAGAGGTTTTGTGGAGCTGCTTCTGCCCAGACGGAGCGGAGGGGGAGCTACAGGTCAATTCTGAGGACGGCAGGGCCCCCGCCCCCAGTGCTCTGCCGAGGGGGAAGCCGGCTGGCAGGAGGCGCGGTGCCTGGGCCGTGCCAGCCAGGGACGGGGGAAGGGGCCGGAAGGCTGTGTCACAGCTGGTGGCTCAGCCCCGCGAGCTGTGCGGAGACCTGGCCCCTGGAGCAGACCTCCTGTCCTGCCCTTCGCGGTGAGCACTTCCACAGAGCACCCTGGTTTTAGCCTCCTCCCACACCCCTCCCTCCCACCGGAGATGGGGACGACACTGCACGAAAAATAGAGAAACTGGGTGGCTCGCTTTAAGAGTTAAAATATCCCTGGAGCACTCGGGGGCTCAGCTGGTTGAGCATGTTCAACCTCAGCTCAGGTCGTGATCTGGTTCGTGAGTTCGAGCACCACATCAGGCTCTGTGCTGACCGCTCAGAGCCTGGAGCCTGCCTCTGATTCTGTCTCCCTCCCTCTGCCCCTCCCCTGCCCATATTCTGTCTGTCTCTCTACGATAAACGTTAAAAATGTTTAAAAAGAGTGAAAACATCCCCGCTCCCCTGCCCCAAGAACGTGTATGGCTGGATGGGAGGTGAGCCGTGGCTGACTGTTCAGGGGGTTGTCACAATCCTATGTTTTGTAGATACTTTATTTTTTTTTTGGTTTTATTTATTTTTATTTTTGATACAGAGACAGAGCATGAGAGGGGGAGGGGCAGAGAGAGGAGACACAGAACCGGAAGCAGGCTCCAGGCTCTGAGCCAGCTGTCAGCACAGAGCCCGAAGCAGGGCTCGAATCCACGAACATGAGATCTGACCCGAGCCGAAGTCGGAGGCTTAACCGACTGAGCCACCTGGGCGCCCCTGTAGATACTTTCTAAAACGTATTTCATGTTGCAGTTCTGGAGACCGTCACTCTGTTTAGACCCTAAACCTCATAGCTGGAAGGCCACGGCGGTGCTTACGCTGCCCAGTGGAAGACAGGAAAGCCCCCGGGGTACATGGGGAACAGAAACAGACCCAGGGAGGCCCGGGATGCGGGGCCGTGGCGTGACCCCTGTGTTGCTCCACCCGGGCCCCGGGGCCGAGTGGCAAGCAGGGAGAGCCCCACGTTTCGGAGCAGGTTCTGCCTGCGGAAGGACAAGACCGGCGCTCAGGGTGTAGACCGTCTCCAGGCGGCGGCGGAGGGCCGCCTCACGCCATCTCCGCGGTGGTCTGGCCGGCCCCCCGCGGCCCCCCGCGGACCATTGTGTCCATGGAACAATCAAACATGATGACGAGGTCTGGGGCCCGGCCCCCTAGCCGCCCATAAAGGGGGCTGGATGGGGAAGAGGCAGGTGCAGTGGCTCCCTGACCCCCACCCCCACCATGCCCCCGAGATCAGGAGTCTTATTTTTTTAGCTCCAAGTTATGTGCTTTACATGCTCTTTTTTTTTTGGGGGGGGGGATGGTAGGACATTGGCAGAGCTCATGAGTCAGGGACACTAACAGGGAAGAGTGAAGACATCCGCCCTCGCCATCCCCAGCCACCCAGCTTCATCCCTAGAGTCACCGGTCTCCTGCGTCTCACTCCGGAGCTACTTTAGGCACATACCGTACAAGCAAATCGGTTCTGAGGTCCTTGTTTTTTCCTTTTCTATACAAGTGGTGAAGACACTCATTTGCCTTCAACTTCATTCCCTCCGTATAACAAGATGACTCCGTGTCGACATGTTAAGGAGGTTTCTGATGGTTACAGTACCCTGCTCTGTGTTCGTACCATTTCTTAGTTCTAGGTTGATGGATATTTGAATTGAAATATTCCTTCCAGATGGATTTAAGCAGACTTCAATTGCCTTCCTTTGGCCCAGATCCTTGCGCCGGGCAAGGCAGAGTCCCCAGCTCACCGCTGCCCTCCCCGACTGGTCTCAGGGACACCTTCCTAGATCTCCAGGGCCGCCCACTGTGAGCTCTTCCTCCTCTAGTTCCTCCAGAATTTCTTTCCTTGTAAAATAGACTCCACCGGTGCATTAAAAACAAAACAAAAAACCAAGTGGGACTCATTCCAGGAAAGCAAGGATGGTTCAATACAGTTTATTGTATTCCCACCGGTGGAAAAAGTCCTAGGATCATCCTCATAAGCCCAGAAAGGGCAATTAACAAAATTCAGCATGCATTCCAGATTTTTAAAGAAGCTCCTAGGAGTTGATAAATGTCTTCAGCATCTTAATGGAAACTTGCTTCCCCACTGAAGTGGGAACAAAACAAAATGGCCCACTCTTGCTCCTGTGACCTAGTAAGGCATAAGAAGATTAGCTAAAGCAAGGAGATAAAAGAAATCAACTTGAGAAATCTGAATTTGAAAGAAGGGGGTAAAACTATGTCTGTTTGCCGATGATATCTTTCTGGAAAACTCAGGAAAATCAATAGATAAACCAGTACAGACTTTAGAGAATTTGATAAAATAACAGGATATAGCATGAACACCCAGAAGTCAATAGCCTACATGGTATACAAAAATCACCAGTTAGGAAAGAATGCCCCATTTGCAACAGCAACAAGATGAAAGATTGAATCCTCAGGCAAGGGCCGCCTGGGTGGCTCAGTCGGATAAGCGTCCGACTTTGGCTCAGGTCATGATCTCACTGTTCATGGGTTCAAGCCCCCCATCCGGATCTCTGCTGACAGCTCTAAGCCTGGAGCCTCCTTCCAATTCTGTGTCTCCCTCTCTCTCTGCCCCTCCCCCACTTACACTCTGTTTTTCTCTCTCTCTTTCAAAAATAAACATTAACTTAAAAAACAATAAAATGCTCAGGCAAACCTTTTCCAAAAATGTCCAAAGATCTTAAGGACAGTCTTTAAGGAAAAGTTGGACAGAATACTCCTAAATGATTCAGAGGAGACTTGAACAAAAGGAAGATAAGATGTGCCTGGATAGAAAGACCACATCATAAAGAAGGTGAGCATCCTCAGATTAGTTTATAATGTTAATGTGATAAGATAGTTTTTAGTTGAATTGGTTCATCCTAACATTCATATACGAAAACAAACAAGCAGACAGTGGCCAGAAGAATGGAAGCAAAACAAAGCAAGATGGTGGGTGAGACAGGAGGCATTCAACTCTCCCAGATACTGAAACCTAAGAGAGCCTCCGTCCCTAAAACAGCAGTGCCCTGAGGGACAGACCCCGGAACAGAATGGACTCCAGAAATCAACTCAAGGGAATATGGAATGTTGCGTGGTGAGGGTGGCGTCCCCCTAAAAGGGCAAAAGGACAGACTTTTAACTGAATGATGCTGGGACAACTGATCCCAATTTGGATAAAGGTCACATTGAACCCTTACCTCGTCCCAAAAACGAAGATGAGTCACAAATGGGTCAGAGGTATAAATGTGAAGAAGCAAGGTCATATAAGTACTAAATATACCATGAATGGATCCCCTTATAAGCCTAGGACTGGGGGAGGGGAATGGTCTTAAAATCCAAGAAGAAATAACAATATATTGATAAACCTGATTTTAAAAAATCTTAAAAATAACTTCTGCATGACAAAAAGATACCATAAAGTAAGGTCAAATGATAATTGACAAAGTGGGGGGAAATATTTGCAACCTGTACCACAAAAGGTTATTAGCCCTAATATATAAAGAGTTCCTAGAAATCAAGAAGAAAAGACCAACAATCTGTCATTTAAAAAAAAAAAAAGAAAGCTAAAGAGATCAAGAGGCACCAAAGAAATTTAAATGGCGGTTAAAACTTAGGGGAAGATGTGTGATCTCACTCCGAGTAAGAAAAATGCCCATTTCAAACTACCCCAAAATGCCATTTCACACGTAAGCAGTTAGAAGAACATCCAGAAGTTTGGCAGTCTCCTCTGTTGGTCTGGGTGTGAGGAAAGGATCTTTTCATCTGTTGCTGGTGGCAGAGTGAGCTGGATAGCCAGCGAAATGGTCGGCACATTTCTCTTTAATCTAGCAAACCCGCCATGAAGAGCCTATCCTGAAGATCCTTCGAGATAGATTGTAGAGTTTTAAAAAAATGAAGATGATTATGTACAGAATGCCAGTTTTTGTGTGAGGGGGAGGATCTCTCTCTCTCTCTCTCTCTCTCTCTCTCTCTCTCTCTCTCTCACACACACACACACACACACACACACACACACACACTTTATATTTGCAAAATAAACCCAACAAATGGACATCCCAGAAACTAATGAGAGGGGCGCGTGGGTGGCTCAGTCGGTTAAGCGTCTGACTTCGGCTCAGGTCATGATCTCACGGTTCGTGGGTTCAAGCCCCGCATCAGGTTCTATGCTGTCAGCACAGAGCCTGGAGCTGCTTCTGCTTCTGTCTCCCTGTCTCTCTGCCCCTCCCCCACTCACGCTCTGTCTCTCAAAAATAAACGTTAAAAAATTATTTTAATTAAAAAGAAAGCAATCCCTAAATATCCCGGGCCAAACTGAAACAAATGTCGCCCGACCGAATGTCACTTTGATGCCTAACTACACATAAAAAATAATTATTTCGGGCAACTCGGTGTTTTTATTACACATCCGCAGTGAGGAATATTATAAGAAAAGTCAGAGCTGCAGAGAAACCTTAAACTTCCTTGGGTCGTTTTACTCTTGGTAGTTACGATAGGCGTATTCCTATCCTGCAGGCTATTTTGCAGCTAATGGAATAATGCGAAGGACTGTGTTAATCGTTTTAGGAGTCAAACATTTTAAGGAAAGAGGTAACAAGCACTGTCATGTTCAGTGTGAACTGGAAACATCGATGTGAACTTGTGACTCCCCGCCCCCCTTTCACCAGTTTGTGTTTCTCAGCTCTGTCCCCTGGAAGAACCTGGAATCGACGGGCCAGTGGCAATGAGTGCCCACCCCGCCCTGAAAAGGGGCTCCTATGAGGCCTGGCCAATTCTAGGACGCAGCAGGAAATGCGAAAGGCTGGGGTGGGAAGTCGTGCTGGAAATCCGAAGACACGAGTGGCAGCGAGAAAGGGCTCCCTCTGGCCAAAGACGTGACAGCTGACCCATGAGGTCCTAGTGAGGAGAGAGAACCAAACAAAGGCAGACAGAAATAACCGAGCTCATGGTCGCCATTGGAAGCCGCCCATCCCTGGGTCTGGAAAACGGCCGCCCGAGGAAGGAGGCGTCTAACCCACCTGACAGTGGCTGTCAGACCCTTTGTCCCCCGGGGCTGACACATTGAAATGCCACAGGTGTGTGACTCAGCAACAGGAATTCTACTTTCTCTCCATCCTGGAGGCTGGAAGTCCAAAATTACGGTGTCAGCTGGGCTGGTCCTTCTGGTTCCTTCTGAGGCTCCACTGCTCCGGCTCATACACAAAAGTCGTGTTTTCCCTTTTCTCCCCTCTGGGTGTGTCTGTGTCCTAATCTCTTCTCTAAGGACACCGGTCCGGTGGGATCAGGACCCACCCTAAAGGCCTCGTAACGTAATCGCCTCTTTAAAGACCTCTCTCCACATACAGTCACACTCTGAGGTCCTGGAGGTGAGCGCGTCAGGATACAGAGCTGGGGGTCACAGTGCCGCCCAGCACAGACCCCTCATCAGAGAGTGGCACTCAGACACGCGGGAGCCTCCTGGAAGTTACGGGATCCAAAAAGTATTGATCAGACCACAGGGCTCTACGCTGAATTCTCTCTGATCCGCCTACCACCGCGCAGGGGCGGAGCCAAACCCTGAGGGCACAGAATGTCACAGCCCCACCGGCGCGTCAGAACAGGGGCAGGAGGAGACGCCTGTGTGGCTCAGCTAAGCATCTGACTCTTGATTTCAGCTCAGGTCATGATCTCATGGTTTGTGAATTCAGGACCCATGTTGGACTCTGCGCTGTCAGCACGGAGCCTGCTTGGGATTCTTCCTGTCCCTGCCCCTCCCCTTGGGCGCGGCCTCTGTCTCCCTCAAGATAAATAAATAAACTTAAAATAAATAGCACTCTGCAAGCACAGCACAGGCTCTGTTTTTGCACCTTCTCAAGTTGGCCACCTGTATCCCAGGGAACAGGCAGGGGCCCGATTCCTCCGAAATAACACACTTGAACATATTTATAAGACAAACCGGCCACGTCGAAGAGACGCTTAAGCGCTGCGGGCCCCACAGGAGTTCACGTCAACGCCTGCGAAGTGCGTCTGAAGAAACGGCAGCGAGTCCCAAGCAAGACTCTAGACCCACGACCGGCTTAAGGGAAATCCAGAGGAGAGAGGAACGTGCTTCCATCAACAACATCCAGGCTGTGGGAAATAAGGGGCCCGAAGACGCGGCTTCCGCAGCGCGTACAGTCGCCAGAAAGCCAAAGCAGCAGAGATGGAAGGAGCAGCTGCCGATGACCAGGAACGCGACCCGGAGTGGCCAGCTCCAGTGTCAGCCCTGCTCATGAAAACCCATGCGAGAAGAACAAGATTTTGAGGATGTTCACGGGAATTTGAATATTGACCAGTTACTTGATGACGTGAGAGATATTTAAGGTGCTAATGATCACGGAAGTGTTCTGATTTTACAAACATCTTCGTCTTTTAGAAAATATATACTGGAATTGGGGCGCCTGGGTCGGTTAAGGGTCCAACTTCGGCTGAGGTCATGATCTCATGGTTCGTGAGTTCAAGCCCTGGCAGCTCAGAGCCTGGAGCCTGCCTCGGATCCTGTGTCTCCCTCTCTCTGCCCCTCCCCTGATCATGCTCTGTCTCTGTCTCAAAAAAATAATAAGTAAATAAATAAATAAATAAATAAATAAATAAGAAAATGTATACTGAAGTCGGGGCATCTGGTGGCTCAGTCGGTTAAGCGTCCAACTTCACCTCAGGTCACGATCTCACGGTTCATGCGTTTGAGCCCTGCATCCGGCTCCCCACCGACAGTGCAGAGCCTGCTTGGGGTTCTCTCTCTCCCTCTTTCCCTGCCCCTCCCCACTTGTCCATGTGCGCTCTCTCCTTTAAAATAAATAAATTAACTTAAAAAATATATAGGGGCGCTTGAGTGGCTCAGTGGGTTAAGCATCCGACTTTGGCTCAGGTCATGATCTTATAGTCTGTGAGTTTGAGCCTCCCTGCGTCAGGCTCTGTGCTAACAGCTCAGAGCCTGGAGCCTGCTTCGGATTCAGTGCTCCGGATCTCTCTCTCTCCCCCTCCCACCTACCCCCTTCTATCTCAGAAATAAACATAAAAAATTAAAAAATATATATATATATACTGACATATTTACAGATTTTTTTTTAAAGCACAAAATGCACTGAACCTGAATCTGAGCACACTGGGAGTTAACTTCGCATGCGCAGAGCAGATGAAAGAGACAAGTTAAATAATACAGGGCAGGAAGCCCCTGGAAAAATCCCGAATGTGACAACCGACCCAGACCCAGTCAGAGGTCAGAGGGAAGCAAGCCGGGCGGCCGGCCCGCAGATTAGGAGGCACCTCGTAAGGCGGGGGCCTCGTCCTCCTCGCAAATCTCACCAGACAGAGATCAAAGAGACATTCTTGAGACACCGGGTGGCCTGGGCATCCGACGGTCACAAGGCATGAACGTTAGTCATCTCAGGAGTCGCTGGGTGACGGAGCGCCCATCATGGGGTCTGGAATCTGCTTCAATTTTTTTTAGTGTTTATTTTTGAGAGAGAGAGAGAGAGAGAGAGCAAGAGTACACTCAAGCAGGGGGGTGCAGAGAAAGAGCGGGAGGCACAGAATCCGAAGCAGGTTCCGGGTCCGAGCTGTCAGCACAGAGCCCGATGCGAGGCTTAAACCCATGAACTGTGAGATCATGACCTGAGCTGAAGTCGGATGCTTGACCCACTGAGCCCCCCAGCGGCCCCTGCGAACCCGCCTCGATGTGCACGGTCGGTGGCCACCAGACGTCTGGGCATAGATAGAGCAAGTATGGCCGGCCCTCGATGACGACGGTTCAATCCGGGGACGTAGAGGTCCCCTAGACACTTCCGACTGTGTACGTGTTTGAAATCTGCCACCACAAAAACACCAAAGATTTCCTTGCTGGCTTTTCCACTCGAGGGAACACGAACCCGCAAATGCCACGAAGACCTCTCCTTCCTGGTGAGGACGCAGCGCGAGGCTTCACGGGGTCAACTTCCCCGGACCGACTGGCCTGGACTTCACGGTCAGCCTCGTTATTTTCACTGCATCCCCACCAGCTGCCTTTTTCTACTTTTTTGGGGGTGGGGTCGTGAGGTGGGGGAAGGGTTTCTGTGTGGGGTGGGGGGCGGGGAAGGGAGAGGCGATGAGTACTTTGGGAAATAGAACACGGGCATCAGTTGCTATGGAGGGAACCGTAAAGTCAAATACATAGCGACGCGGACAGGCGTCCATCAAGTAAGATGTCACCACCAGGGGGACCTGGGTGAAGGGTACAGGGCAGTTTCCTGTGAGCCTAGAATTTATCAACACGTTTTTAAAAATGCATAATTAGGGGCGCCTGAGAGTGGCTCAGTCAGTTAAGCAGCCAACTTTGGCTCACATCATGATCTCATGGTTTGTGGGTTCAAGCCCCGCATCAGGCTCTGTACTGACAGATCAGAGCCTGGAGCCTGCTTCACATTCTGTTCTCTCTCTCTCTGCTCTTCCCCTGCTTCTGTTTTGTCTCCCTTTCAAAAATAAAGATTAAAAAATAATAATAAAAGAATAAAAATGCATAATTATTTTAAAAACATCTCCAAGAACAGGGGGACTTCCCTGCAGGTAACATTTTGGGGGGAACATCGGCTCAGAGAAATGGACCTCCCGTGCCTGGGCATTTCGGGGAGACAGGTCAACAAAATCCAACCTCATCAGAATAATCCGAGCTGCGCATGCGTCAGCGGGGCCTCCTCGCCGCCCCTTGTGCAGAGCGCGGCCTCGCGGGGAGTCCCGTGTGTTCCCGGGACACGGGCCGCCCGCCGCGGGCCTCGGCTCCCCGACCGCGTGTGTCCTCAGACAAGTGCACCGGTGACTAAAGCGATCTTGGAAACAGACTGAAACTGTCCCAGGAAGAAGCCTTCCCCACCGTCCCCACATCGAGGACGCACTGGTAGCGTTTCTGTCCACACTCACAGATGATGGACCTGACCCTCGGGAAGCTGGGTCTTGTGCGGATTACAGACGGGTGGGGAAAGTGACCGAGCGTGACCAGTCTGTGTCTGAGCTGGGCTGGCCGACCTCCCAAGGGACAGAACCCGGCCTCAAGTAACCTTCCCTCCGTGGGTCTCGATTTCCCTGTCTGTCAAGCAGGGGCATTGATCTCCTTAGAAGATGTCATTTGGCCTTGGCTTCCTGTGAATTTCAGCACGTGGGCACTGAAAGCCCTTCCGGAGGTGTTTGGAACGTCCACAGAGGGAACAAGAATGGCAAGGAGAAGGATCCTCAGACTTCCGGAGCGCTGGCTTTAAGCCAGGCCCGCTGCCCCGACCTGCACCAGAGATGGCCCTAAAACACACGCTCTAACCCGCCAGGGTCCGGGTTGAAGGGCCAAGCTGCTTGCCTCCGGGGACGCCTGGAGCGGCCTACAGGGTCCTCAAAGGCCAACAGGGTCCCGGCAGCTCACAGAGATCTAGAAAATTCTCCACAGTGAAAACCACTCTCACACCCCAGCCCTGTTTATTGTATTTCCTCACTTCCAGCAGCTACGTGGGTACGAGGGGAAGGCATGCATTCTGTTCCTCTTAGCAGAAAACCACGACGCAAGCACCAGCTTAAATGGCAGGTGGCGCTCAGCCTCCATGATGGAGAGGCAGCCCTCTGTGGGAGTGGGGGTCCACCACGTAGCGGGGAGGGGGGGGGCGCGGGGAGCAGAGAGGGGACCGCTGACATGGTTAAAATCTCGGCCTTGACACCAAAAGCTTCCAGCACCTCAACTGTGTGGCCCCAGGCAAGTCGCCCGATCCCTCCAGGAAAAAGCAGGATGCTTAAGGTGCAAGAAACGTTTTTCTGGAATGTTCTGAAAGCTCAGAGCTCATCCGTGTAGTGTCAAGAACAGCACTGGGCTCAGCACAAAGCTCGAGATGCATTCATGCTGCTGTTGCCATGGGGACACACAGGCCCTGCGTTGCCAAGCCAGGCGATTTTCAGGGGAAGCTGAGGGTTTCGACGTGGCATCTCTCGATATTTGACGGCTGGCCACTACTTCGCAAGAAAGTCTCCAAGATGCTGTGGGGACGGGCACCGCGGTGGTTCGGTCGGCTAAGCGCCTGACTCTTGATTTCAGCTCAGGCCAGGATCTCACGGTTCGTGGGTTCGAATCCTGAGTCAGGCTCTGTGCTGTCAGTGCAGAGCCTGCTTGAGAGTCTCTCTCCGTCTTTCTCTGCCTCTCCCTGCTTGCTCCCTCCCTCTCTCTCTCTGCCGGAAGCCTGCTCCGGCTGGTCCAGGGCTCCCTGAAGGGGTAGCGGCGGACGGGAAAAATGAGAGAGACTCACGCAGTTTCTTACCTGGTCCAGCCTGGCATCACCTTCTTCCTTCTATCGTCTCCTCTTTATTATCTCCTCCTCGCCAGGTTTTGGGCCTTTATTTACAGACTTACGACATCAAAAAGCGGAGTTTTTACAAATAATTCTCAGTGATAAAGATGCTTTGAAAAGGGTGCAGAAACAGGTTTTCCAGAGGCATTTCTTCAGAACTACTCTAATTACAATGAGGCAACTTACACATCATAGGATAACAGGATGTTCTCAGTGAAAAGCAGATAACATACGCATTTGTTTGAACCGGAAGTGAATCTTACAGCTAAGAAGATAGCAGGATGTTTTCAGTGAGAAGCAGACAGCAAACACATTTTATAACAATGATGCTAAAATTCAGGCAGCAACAGGGCTCGGAGGCATTCTATTTGGCTCACAAGAGGAAGGATACATTTGTGATGGTTAGTAAGTAAACCATTTGTCAACCTTGTTCTTTGATGTTGAAGGTGTTAGTGCCATAGGCGCCCCTAGACCAGCTGGCCTTTGCATATGAGTTTAAGTTGTAACTACTCTTACCCATCCTCACAATGGGCACCAAATTAGCATATGTATGCGCAGTAGCTTATGTCTGGCTCTTGTTTGTTTCTATTTCCTAAGTTAGGCTTTCTATCTCCGGGCCAGGGTAAACATTATGCTGGAGTTCTTTAACCCCCTTTATTTCCACGTCTTAAGTTTGTGAAGCTCAATAGAAGAGCCTTTCGACAAACATCTGCAGTGCTTTGTCTAACTTCCTCTTCATAGAGGTGGGAATATGCTTCCTCCCATGAGGTTTCTGGGGAATATCGGTCTGATTTGGAACGTTGTGAGGCCTAATCAATAGCAACAGGCTTAATTTTACATGAGCAGTCAGTTAACAGAAGGAGATGCCAGTTTCCGCCCCTGTGGCAGGAGCCGTGCAACGTCTACCATTTCCTTACTGTGACCCTGTCATCCAGCAAGGCCGGTGCGGCTCCCAGCATCTCTCTCTCTCTCTCTCTCTCAAAAACAAATAAACTTAAAAAATTTCTTTTAAATGCCTTAGGGTCCAAACTGCTGGCCCAGGGCTGCTGAGGGCAGAGAAATTCATCAGGTCGGCCCCTGCCCCCCAGAGCTCCCACAAAGGGCAGGGCCCAAGAGGACACAGGCCCCAGCCTCGGTGGAGACCTCTGTTTTGACTCCCACCTGCACTTTTCTGAAAGCATTTTAAATCCAGCCTTTCCAGGAGGTCAGCTCTGCTGGCGTGGAGAAGTAAGCTGAAGACGGAGTCTGACTTGCCAGCACCGGCCGGCTCCCCCTTTCACAGCTCAGATGTCCCACGTGCTCGCTCCGAGGAGGCCACCAGGACCACCCAACTCAAACAGCCCACGTGCATCTCTCCGGGACGTCATTCTGTCTTCCGCTCTTCGCGGCCTTTACTACTGACAGAAATGTCTCTGTTCCATTTGGCAAGTCACATACTGGTCAGTGGCTGTCGGCTGGCAGGGACCAAGTCTGTCTCATGAACGCCTAAGGGCAGGGCCTATGCTCAAACCATTTGGGGGCAGGCGGTTGAATAAATGGATGAGCGAATAAACTACACTCCATCTTTACGGGCCAGGGATGATGTTAAACCCATCTGCTGGTCAGCGGACAAACGATCCGTGTGCAGGAAGAGATTAGCATGACTTTGTACCTGCCCTCAGGGCTCAGCAGCTAGCCACCAGGTTCTAGAAGCTTCCAACAGCCTCCTGACTGTCCCTTGAACATCTAAAACTCCATTCCCCCCTGACCATCGCCTCTCCCCAGAGTCTCATCCCTTCTGATCTCCACCCACGGTGGGAGGGAGGAGAGGTCCACACTCGACCACGTTCTCACACACCCTGGGGTCACTCACAACTCGCTCAAACTCCTCGGTCTGCTTCAGCTTCCGAGGGAAGCGGTCAGTGAGAGGCCCTGGCTCTCCTGGTGCCATAGCATGATGTCACTGATCAGGCAGGAAAGAGGTGGTGGGTTTGGTGCCCCGGGCCCCCTCACCTATGTGGCCAGTTTGTCAAGTTTTCTCCTCCAGGCTAGACCTCGGGGAAATTTTCGAAGAGCACCTGCCTGGGCGATGCCTGGGGTTCTAAGTCTGCCCTGGTGCCCCGAGGCCACTCTCATGCACTGAGTCCGTCTACTGGGGCAGGTGGCTACCGTGTGCCAGGCTTGCAAGCTCTCATTCACTTATCACTACCTTCTCACAGGTAGATACGGGGATGACCTTCATGCTTCAGGCGAGGGAACGGGTACAGGAGGGGCTGGTGATACACATGCCCAAGGTCACAAAAGGAGTAAATACGAGCTAACTTTACTGAGTGTTTGTTAAATGCCAGGCACTCTGCCCAGCGTTTTACAGGAATGACATCAGCCAACCGTCAGTACAGACTCCCAATTCGTCTCCCATTTTTCAGGTGAGGGCACAGAGGCTCAGTGCAGCAAAGCATGGCCAGGCTGGGAGCCAGAACCTTCTGGGCATATCTACTTCTGCAGGGTTTCCAGGGAAGCTCACCGCGATGTACCCCCTTCGTCCCTCTGCCCCTGTGCCTGTGAGCTCTCACTGCGGGCACCACGGGCCCCTGCAGCACGACGTCACGGATCTTCGGGCCCTGCTGGGTACTGCCTTGGGCCTCTTGCCGCAGCATCTGGCTCAGTCCAACATGGCAGAAGCTGTATTTGGTCACCATGTTCTTGCACTGTGTCCCTTTGCCACGATCTGGGCCACCCAACATGAAGATGATCAGAGCAGACTTGAGGATGTCTGGTGGGGGGTGGGGGGCAGGGAAGAGGTGGAGAGAGGGTTTGGTGTGTGCGGGGACGCCGATGTGACTGTGTCCGCAGCTTAGTGTGTGTTCTTGGGTGAGTGACACTGCACACAGGTCTCCTGGCATGCCCACTTTGCTGTGCCCCAGGGTGGCATCTGGGGGTGCACATCCGTGCCCAACAGTATATTCAGGCGTGGCATCATTAGTGCTGTTACGGGGAGCTGGGGGGTGTGAGCTAGAGCAGGCCAGGACTTCGCACACAGCGTCCCCTTGAAGAATCTCAATGACTCTACCATCCCGTGTTACAGTTGAGGAAACAGGCTCAGAGGGGACAGCGACTCCTCCCACACCACCCTCTTCCTTCACTCGGGTCCAGCCCCAGTGGCCTTTACTGTCCCTTGAACTCGCCAAACTCCTCCTTCCCTTGCTGTCCCGCCCACCGTGGGTAAGTCCCTGCTCCACTACCCTCAGGTCACAGCCTACCCTTTCAGACTCTAAGAGCCTCCCACCCCATCGTTCCATCTCAGAGCCCCATTTCTTCCGGAGCAACAGCCATGATTAGTAACGATTTTGCCTGTTTACTTGTTCTGGTCTCCCCAGCCAGACTCCACTCCATGAGGGCAAGGACTGTTTCTGTCTTGCTGGCCCCAATATTCCTAATAGTTGGCACCGTTCCTGACATATAGTAGTGGGCGATGAGTAAATGCACATCCACAGCTACCAGGCATGCCTATGGAATGAAGTCGTTTCTAGCACAGTTTTGGTGTCTTGCTTCCTTCCCCCTTTGCTTAGTGAATTCCTAGGCATCCCACGGGGCGGGGCATAAACCTCCCCACTTCCCTGAGCCCTCAGAGCCGGCATCTCTTTCCCGGTGGCAGCCCTGTTCCCTCCTGCTTGTAGATCCCATTTTCTGAGACTGCCTCCTTCACGACACTGTCATCTCCGGGAGGTCAGGGAGCTAGTTTGACACATTCACCGTGGAGTGCCCAGAACCTGGCACACAGCCGGTGCTCGTGGATCAAAGAATGGCTGCTGATCCTTGAGCATGTGCAGTTGTGTTACTACCACGGGTGGTGGTGGTGGGGGGGTGCGTACACATGGGACTTGGGGTGTGGGGCACCTGTACCTCCCTCATGCCCTTCACAGCCTCCATACTTCCCCCCAGTGAGCCAGCCGCCCCCGCCATGTTACCCTTCTCCCGGGGCCTTGTGGGCCAGCTTGGACCTGCACAGACCCATCCCGCCAGCGGCCCGCGGAGTGGTCGCGTCCCATCCCCACCCACGCCCGTTCTCCTCTCGGCCCGGCTCAACGACACAAGGGCCCGATCATTCGGCGAGATGGTGAGGTCTCCCAGGGGCAGAAGGAGGAAATGAACCCAAAGAGGCTCAGGTGGAGCCCTGGCTGCTGGCAGCCAACGAGACCTCGGTCGCTATGGTGACGCGGTCTCCTCGGACTCACTTCCAGAGGGAGTGGCGCATGCGCGAGGCTCCCGAATGCTCGCGAGGAAGGCCAGGTTCTCCCTCCCCTCCCAGGATGCCCCGCGGAGTGTGTCGTCACGGGGAGGCGTGGCCACGGGGCTATATAATGCGGCGAGCGCGGGCGCAAACGTCAGACGGTGCTTCTTCCAGCTCCGAGTCGGTCGCAGTCCCTCTCTGTCTGGAAAGAGACAAGGGGGAATCCGTGACGCTGAGTAGGTTGCCATCGCAACGCACCCAGAGTTTATCTTCCAGGTTAGGCGCAGGCGCAGACGTGACCGGAGTGGTCGCTGAGCCGGCCTTGTGAGCCCAGCCTCCCGGGAGTTGCTCCCTGTCTCGGTAGCACGTCGGCCTAGGGGTTCCTTGATCGGGGCCAGAGACCCGGAACCGCGAGAGCTGCTTCCCCGCGACTGAGGGACGAGGACCGAACGGGACCGGACCCGAGCCACAGAACGTCGTCCACCATGGCGGCCCTCGTGAGTATGCGGCGGAGTTGGGGGTGGGGGGTCCCGGTGGCGGCCTCCGCAGCCCCGCACTCAGCGTCCCGCCTTCTCTGCCCGCAGGGCCCCGGCAGCCAGAACGTCACCGAGTACGTCGTTCGCGTTCCCAAGTAAGTCTCTGATCCCTCTTCCCTCTCCCTCTGAAAGGGGATCAAAACCTTCTTGAGCGTGTGGACTTGGCCTGCATCGCCTGTGCTTCTCCCTCCTAACGAGCAGGGACCCGAGGACGGGGCTGGGGTTCATTCAGCCGAGGCCTCTCCGGGGGCATCGCTGTGTTTTGAGCAGAGTCAATGAGTGCATTAATAGGCAGCAGGATGCAGCCTTCTAGCCTAGCAGCCCCTCTGGCTGGAATGCCTTTCCCCACTTGTGACTGTGGGGTGGATACTTGTTGGTTCTGTAAAACCCAGTTCCGGTATCTTCCTCCCCCCAAGCATTCCCTGTCTGCGGTCCCCATCCCCAGGGCTGAGTTCCTCATTATTCCCGCATCTTTGGTTCCCCCAGATCTTTGTGCTCCCTTCTCTTCTGCACGGGGTTGGGAGAGCATGGACCCATTCCCTGGCAGACTGGGAGCCCCTGGGGTCTTTGGCGGGTCCCCAGCGCTGCAGAGCTGGGGAGGGTTTGCTAAATGAATGCTGACTGAGCACTGCCGCCTCTTGCCTGTTCCAGAAACACAACTAAGAAATACAACATCATGGCCTTCAATGCCGCGGACAAAGTCAACTTCGCGACCTGGAATCAGGTAAGTCCCTGTGGGAGTGTGAGAACCGGATCCTGCACTTGGTGGTTGTAGTGATTCACTTTGGTAGTGGTAACTAAGGCTTGCTTTCTTCGGTCCTTCTGGAGTGGAGGTCCAGTGATGGCCTCAGGGCCAGGCTGAGCTGCTGCGTGTATCCTGATGAGGAAGGTTTGCCGCTGCCCCGGCCTTGGCCAAGGAGAACGTTTAGAAGTTGTGTCTGCTAACAGGTGGTTTTGGTCTCCAGTTATCCGGGCAAGGGAGGGGGCTGCATCCTACACATGGCGTTTGGAAGCCGGCTCTGTCCGTTGGTGCTGCCTTCACAGAACACCGTAGCCTGGGCAGCGTATAAACAACAGGTTTATTTCTCACAGTTGCGAAGGCTGGGGAGCCCCAAGGTCAAGGTGCCTGCAGATTTTCGGTCTGGAGAGGTCCTGCTTCCTGGTTCATAGATGGCTGTCTTCACTGTGTCCTCACCTGGCGGAAGGGGTGAGGGAGCTCTCTGGGGCCGCTCCTGTAAGGGCACTGATCTCATTCTCGAGGGTGGACCTAACCCCCTCCCCGAGGCCCCACCTCCCCCTACCATCCCACTGGGGGTTGGGTTTCAACGTGTGCATTTTGGGGTGGAACACAACCATCCAGTCAATAGCAGAAGCTGTCAAACAAGTGGGGTGGGGGGAAGGGGAGGGAGATGCCCGGAGGGCTCAGGCAGTCAGGCTTCTGACTTCAGCTCAGGTCATGATCTCACCCTTCATGGGTTCGAGCCCCCCTCTATGCTTGACAGCTCAGAGCCTGGAGCCTATTTTGGATTCTGTGTCCCTCCCTCCCTCCCTCCCTCTCTCTCTCTCTCTCTTTCTCTGTCCCTTCCCCGCTCAGTCTCTCTCTATCTCAGAAACAAACATTAAAAGAAGTTTTGAACAGGGGAATTATACAGGGATCCGGGCGCCGTCAGAAGACACACTGTGGGAGGGGGGGGGTCAAGGGCAGACGAAGGATGTGCAGGTGGAGGCGGCAGCTGTGTTCCAGGTGAATGATGGGTGCGTGGAGCAGACAGCAGTGATGAGAAGTGGGTGGATTCTGGTGTGTTTGGAAATGGAGCCAATAGGATCTGAGGGGTGCCAGGGCCAGGTGGATGGAGTGTTTGAGAATTCAGTTCTCATCTTACGTTAGACGTCCCGGAGGAGACGGTAGGTAAGCAATTGGACACTGGAGCTGGGAGACCGGGAGGGCGCACCTGGGCATTGGGAGCAGCATTTAAAGCCACACGGACTGGAGCAGCCCGGCAGTGGACTTGGCCCCGAGTCGGATGTTGAGTCTGACGTCGGCAGGTCAGGCCCTCCTGCGGCTGGGCGGCTCCACCGTTCATCTGGTTGTTGAGCACAGGTCTGTCTTTGGATCTTTTAAATTAATTTTTAAAAAATTTTAAATCTATTTTACAGAGGGAGAGATGCCAGCCGATGAGAGGGGCAGAGAAAGAATCTTTTTTTTTTAAGTGTTTGTCTATTATTATTACTTTTTTAGCATTTATTTATTGCTGAGAGACAGAGCATGAGCAGGGGAGGGGCACAGAGAGAGGGAGACACAGAATCCGCAGCAGCTCCAGGCTCTGAGCTGTCAGCACAGAGCCCGACAGGGGGCTTGAACCCACAAAGCGCAAGATCATGACCTGAGCTTAAGTCAGACACTTAACTGACTGAGCGCGCCCCCTCCCACACGCCCCTGATGTGTGTTTATGTTGAGAGAGAACACAAGCAGAGGGGGGCAGGGAGAGAGGGAGACAGAGGATCCGAAGCGGGCGATGCGCTGACAGCAGCCAGCCCGATGCAGGACTCAAGTGCACGAACTGCGAGATCATGACCTGAGCTGAAATCGAGAATTGGATGCTTAACTGACTGAGCCACCCAGGCGCCCCTCTTTTGACTGATTTTATTTTTATTTTATTTATTTATTTTTGACTGATTTTAAATATCACCTAGTTGAGCACATGAGACAGACACGCTAGCAACCTGCCCCTCTGGACCTTGGGCGGGTGGACGCTTGCTCAGGGCACCCTCTTCCCTCTAGGGCGCCTGCCTCCCAGCATGCCCAGCTGCATACGTGTCCGCATACAGACTAACATGCTCCCCCACCACTGGCCTCAGTGTATTCCTTGAATGATACATCATTATCACCTATTGGATTCAACGTGTCAAGAGCAGATACAAACTCCCTAGGTTTAAGATTAGGATATTATAATGACTTAGATTATATTCATTAGATTTATAAAAATGCTATGAACTTTTCAAAACTGATTTGGTAGGGGCGCCTGGGTGGCTCAGTCAGTTGGGCGTCCGACTTCGGCTCAGGTCATGATCTCACGGTTCGTGGGTTCGAGGCCCACGTCAGGCTCTGTGCTGACCACTAGCTCAGAGCCTGGAGCCTGTCTTTGGATCTTGTGACTCCTCTCTCTCTGGCCATCCCCTGTTCACACTGTCTCTCTCTCTCAAAAATAAATAAAGACATTAAAAAAAACCCTGATTTGGTAGTTCATCTGTTGGCAGCATTTATATAAAAACAGTGTATTTGGGAAGGCGTATTTAGCTTTATCGTAAGAGAAGTCCCTATTTTGGAAATATATACATTTTCACGCATGTGGTGCTCTCCACCATATCCCTGGACACATGCAGAATGAGGTTAGGCACACGTGCGGTCGACATATTCTAGATAGGCTTTCCAGATAAGTTGTGTTAAAGGCAATCTTGGAAAGGAAGCCGTTAACGAAGTGGGCCAGAGGGTTCTTTTCCTTGGATGAGACCTAGGTCCTTCCTCAGAGCTCCTCAGGCTGCATTAAGTGAAGTGTAGAATATTGTCATTACTCTTGCTGCGAAGCAAGACATTAGCCATGTGACGCAGAGCTCGGCAGTGCCCTCGTCGCTAAAACTCTTATGCTGCACTTTTTAAAGCTTTCATTTTGAGGAAGGGAAAAGGGCGTTTGTCTGAATATGGATTCTAAGTTGTGTATGTTTCCTGTCATCCTGTGAAAGTGAATTTGTGAAGCAAAATTTTGCTAAATGTTACACTTTGAAATTTAATATACCAGATCTTAATTAAACTACTGTCCACTAACTAGTTCACAGACTAGTGTTTCCCAATCCCTGATCACTTGGGGAGGGGGAGGTGACATTTTTCATCACTTACCATCCAAGAGAGAAAGAACCCACCCTCGGGTACCCTGCCCCCAAACACTCCTCGCCAAGAGGAGTAGCCTGGTAAATTCCTTGGGAACCCACCACTCTTCATCCGTCATTAATAGGAGAGAACCTCTCCCCGCATCCATGAGAGTCAAGAGGAGTCTGCCACTCGTCCCCTTGGAGGGTCCGAGCCCCTCACCACCCACCGCACCTGCGCAGTTAGTCACCTCTTGAGACACGTGATCTCCCAGCTGCTAGTAACTGGGGGGGGGGGGTACACAACGTCACTCATCACTCCTTTTTACCACACAGAAGTCACACTCCCTAAAAACCTACTCACAGGGAAACACAGCCCCCTGAATTCTCATTGCCTAAGCCGCACACTCCCTAAAAAACTAATGAGGGGGATTCCATTCCCTGGGGAAAACTAATCTGGGTTGACACCCCTCTGTCACTAATCACCCAAGGGACGGGGCAGGTAGAGGCATCTACGCACGGGAAACCACAGGGGACACCCCCTCCGTTCCTCACCCAGGGACAACGTGTGGGCAGAAACCCCCTCCAGGTGCATTCTTTCCGCAGCGGTCCCCGGAGACCCTCCCCTGGGCTAAAGGTGAACACGCCAGGCAGGGGCCCTGCCCATTGGCGTGACCCACTTTTGGGGAACCAGGCCGGTTTACCTTTTTGGAATGAGGCGCGCCAGGACTGGCCCCCTGGCAGGGTGTGGGGTGCACACCGATTCCCTCGCATCCCTGGGAGTGTCCAGATCCCGGCCTCAGGCTGGGCAGCTCGACTGGGTGTCAAAAGCTGGCCTGGTGATCATCTCCTCTCAAGTTTTGAGGGTTTTGTTCCGTTTTCTCTGGCTTCTGGTGTGGGCCGTGGAGAGCCTCTGCCATTCTCCCTCTTGTCTTTTATATCAGGGGTCAGCAGGCTTTTTCTTAAAGGACCAGCTAATTATGTTGGACTTGGTTGCCCGGTGTCTGTGCAGCGGCCCCTAACTCTGCGCGTGCGCGGTAAAGGCACACCGCTCCATCAATGAGTGGGCGTGGCCACAGCGCCCGTAGGACTTCGTTTCTAAAAAGGTGGTGGGCCGGGGATCTTTCCCCCTCTTCCTGGGAGCTGGTTGGATCTTTCTGTTCCCAGCCCTCTGAAATCCCTTGTCAATAGGAAACAGTGTGGGTCATCTTGTCTTTCAGTCACTGTGCCTGGAGGCTTGTGCCCTACAGTCACCTCCTTTTTCTTGCCGCTGGGGCTGCCGCAGACCATGGTGCGCTCACCACCTCGCGTGTGTCCTTTCACCTCCGCTGTCTGGAGGAGGGACCTCTAGGGTGAGCGGCGCGTGCATTTCAGAGTTTCGCATCTGCTGCTCAAGTGCCTGGAGATCAGAATTTGGAAAAGAGCCTTTGACGGCACCTGAATGCAGAGAGCCGGCCAGTTCCAATTCCAAGCAGGCGCAGTTTCCTTGTTTGTTGTTCTTGTCCTATCACCAGCCTGATCTCACTGTTTGTTTACGTATTTAACTGTTGATTTAGAAGTCATTTCAAACTTTCCAACGCTGCCAAGTAGACCTGATAGGAAGTTGGCCCGCATCCCTTCGCCCCGATGCACCACCGAAGGCCAGCCCTCTACCCCTTTTTTGTTTTGCTGAGCAGGAGGTCGGCTTTGCCGGTCTGCAGCTCAGCCTGGGAGGAGGGGTGAAGAGGGTGTTTGGGGGTTCTTGTGGGGTGGGGGGCGGCGGGCACAGCTCGAGCCAAGGCGGGCAGCCAGATGAAAGCTTTGTTTCCCCAGGCCCGGCTGGAGCGCGACCTGAGCAACAAGAAGATTTACCAGGAGGAGGAGATGCCCGAGTCGGGGGCGGGCAGCGAGTTCAACCGCAAGCTTCGCGAGGAGGCGCGGAGGAAGAAGTATGGCATCGTCCTCAAGGAGTTCCGGCCCGAGGACCAGCCCTGGCTGCTTCGCGTCAACGGCAAATCAGGCAGGAAGTAAGTGGTGGCAGCGGCGAGTGCCTCCCTGACCCCCTCGGGCCTACCCTGTCTGGGCGCCCTCCCTGGACCCCCGTGTCCTCGTGGGGTTTTCTATGTGAAGATGCACCAGGCTGGTGCTGGTCCCGGAGCTCCAGGGGCCAGGACGCCCGAGAGCCCGCCCTGATCATGCGCCGCACAGGCGGCTGCCTGGAGAGGGGGGCGTTGTGAGGGCTGGGAGGTCAGGTGGGTGGAGGGCGCCCCAGGAGGAGCAGCACGCACAGAAGCAGGGCAGGGCCCGCAGCACCCTAGGGTGTGACAGTGCCAGAGGGCGGGTGCCTAGTGCAGGACAGTGGATGCCAGGGTGCAACTGGAGGAGGGGTGGGCCGGGGCCCAGGGGAGCCTCGAAGGTTGTGGGCAGGGGAAGGCACCACTCGGTAAGATTTCCCAGACCTTTAGCACAGAGAAGGGTGAGGGCAGAGAGGCCAGGAGGAGGAGGAGCCTGGAGGCAAATCCAGGGCTGTGACCGCAGGGCTCCTGCTTCGCAGCTAATCTAACACGGTCCTTCCAGAAAGGACCATGACGTGTACAGGGAGGTGTACCAGGTGCCGACATCGAGGCTCGCCCGCATGCAGGGCCAGCCCCAGATGTTGCTCAGAGAACCCAGGCGGTTCTGGGGAGGAGGCAGGCCAGGGGCCTGGCCGCGAGGGGCAGGCTGTGACCTTGACTCCCTGCAGGTTCAAGGGCATCAAGAAGGGAGGTGTGACCGAGAACACGTCCTACTACATCTTCACCCAGTGCCCCGACGGGGCCTTTGAGGCCTTCCCCGTGCACAACTGGTACAACTTCACGCCGCTGGCCCGGCATCGCACGCTCACTGCCGAGGAGGCCGAGGAGGAGTGGGAAAGGTGAGTGAGCCTGCCAGAGGGAGGGAGGCGGGATGCAGGCATTGCCCTGTCCCCGGCTTCCCCAGGAGGGGGTTGAAGCACTTGGAAGAGGAGTGTGTCACTGTAACTTTTTCTGCCTGGCGGGGGGCTGGCTACTCGGTGGTGACCGAGTCAGACGCCACCAAGCCCTTGGGGAGCTCCCAGTTCAGTGGGGGAGATGGACCTGAAAGCGTCAGGGACGCACAGGGCCTGGGAGGGCTAGGGAGGTACTAGCTTGCCGAGCTGAGCCCTGGAGCAGGACTGGGCAGCGCGGGGCGGGGGCGGTCTGGGGCCCACTTGGCCTCCCCCAGACAGGAGGGCTGTGGCTGGATCGACAGCAGGTGAATCCACATAATGTGAAGTTTATCATTAGCCAGTTCCACGTATCCAGTCCCGTGGCATTCACACATTGACGTTGTTTGACCATCACCGCCATCCGTCTCCAGAACTTTCTCGTCTTCCCTTCCTGAAACTCTGTCCCCATTAAACAGTGACTCTCCCTCTCCCCCACCCCTGGCTCCCACCATGCCACTGCCCGTCCCTGAGTTCGACCCCCCAGGAACCTCCGAGGAGCGGGGGTGGCGCAGTGTTTGTCCTTTGTGTCGGGCTTATTTCAGGCAGCACAGCGTTCTCCGGGTGCATCCATGTTGGAGCACGCATCAGTGCTTCGGTCCTTTTTTAATTTTTTAAGTTTTTATTTATTTCTTAGTGTTTATTTTTTTGAGAGACTGGGCGCACACGCACAAACCAGGGAGGGGCAGAGGATCTGAAGCGGGTTCTGTGCTGACATCAGGACGGAGCCCAATGTAGGGCTTGAACTCGGAAATGGCGAGATCATGACCTGAGCCGAAGTTAGACACTTCACTGACTGAGCCACCCAGGCGCCCCCGTCATTCTTTTCAATTAAAAATGCTTTAAAAAATAATAAATAAAATAAAATGCTTTTCATTGTAAAAAGCTTAAAATTTACCGTCTTAACCATCTTTAAGTGTGCCGCTCAGTAGTGTTAGGTACGCTCACAGTCTTGCGCAAGAGCTGCGCTCCTTTCCAGAGCGCTGATGAACGCTGTGCTGTTAGATATAACCCCAAGGGCTCTCCTCAGTCCCAGTCGTTTTTAAAAACTTATCACCAAAGTAAATGAAAACAGCAGCATTGCTTCTCATAAACACAAAGGCTCCATAAACTGCCATAAAAACAAATGGACATGAATACGTTATGTCCAGATTCTGTTGCCTGAGAAAGGCCCTGAGCTGGAGACGGATGCTGGGATGCCCGCCCCACACTGAAGTCTCCCTGTTGAGGGACGTGCAGCCGACAAGGGGTCAGAGCAGGGCCCGCTGTCCCCATGTGACTTCAGGGTGTTCCGTACCACGGGGTGGGTCCCCTCATGTCGTTGAAGTCATGTCTGTCCCCCTTTGGGGAGTGCCTGGTAGAGACCCGGGGAGAAGGCCCAGTCTGGAGCCAAGCCCCTCATCAGCGCCCCCCGCACCCTCCCTCTGCCCGCAGGAGAAACAAAGTCCTGAACCACTTCAGCATCATGCAGCAGCGGCGGCTCAAGGATCAGGACCAGGACGAGGAGGACGAGGAGAAGGAGAAACGCAGCCGCAAGAAGGCCAGCGAGCTGCGCATCCATGACCTGGAGGATGACCTGGAGATGTCGTCTGACGACAGCGAGGCCAGCGGCGAGGAGGGTGAGGCTGCTGGAGCCCCGGGTGCTGTGTGGACCCGCCTGGGCCGTGCTCTGTCGAGGTGTCTGAGTGAGGATGCAGGAAGGTAGATGTCACTGAGGGAAAGCTGAGTCACTCACAGCCCCCTGGAAATGACAGGGCGTGGCGGGCTGCACGGGAGTTGGTGGGAGGCAGAGAGGGGTGATGGGAGGGTCCCAGCCACAGCCTTGCCAGGGGTGTCCATGGGATAGGCAGCGCAGGGCAGGGTGAACGGCTTTGGACCAGCCAGTTTGAATGGTGCTGGCGGGCCCTGGGCTACAAGGGGTGGGTTCTAGTTGTCTGATGTGCCGTCCGGGGGGATGCAGGGATGGAGACGGTGGCCCTGAGTGTGAGTCAGGGAAAGGGAGGTGGGGGTGTATCCTTGGACCGGTCAGTGTGGGTGTGAGAGGTGAGCCCTGGGCATCTCTCCCTGGTCGGTGAGGCCCCCCTGAGATGTCCAGACGTCCTCAGGTTTCCCAAACAGGATGAGTGCCCAGCCTGAGTCCTGCTCTGCTTCCCCAGGTGGCAGAGCCCCCAAGGCCAAGAAGAAGGCACCGCCCACCAAGGGAGGCAGGAAGAAGAAGAAGAAGAAGGGGTCCGACGACGAGGCCTTTGAAGACAGCGACGATGGGGACTTCGAGGGCCAGGAAGTGGACTACATGTCCGACGGCTCAAGGTGAGGCGGGCGGGTGTGCGGTGGGCGCTAGGCCGGCGCCAGCCTGGCCCACACGCTCCCTCACCGCCGGCTGGTTCTCGTCTTCCAGCAGCTCCCAGGATGAGCTGGAGGGCAAGCCCAAGGTCACCCAGCAGGAGGAGGGCCCCAAGGGCGTAGATGAGCAGAGTGAGAGCAGCGAGGAGAGTGAGGAGGAGAAGCCGCCAGAGGAGGAGAAGGAGGAGGAGGAAGAGAAGAAGGCGCCCACGCCTCAGGAGAAGAAGCGCAGGAAAGGTGGGTCCCGGCCCTGCGGCCCGGGCCCTGCCCCCCCACCCCCAGAGCCCCTCGTCCGCAGTGGAGCCGGGGTGGGCGCCCCGGTGCTGACACTCACTCCCCTGGCCCCACGCAGACAGCAGCGACGAGTCGGACAGCTCAGAGGAGAGCGACATCGACAGCGAGGCGTCCTCGGCCCTCTTCATGGCGGTGAGGCCCGGCCCCGGGGCGGCGGCGGCGGGCGGGCGGGTGTCTGTCTCCAGACTCACGTCCCAACCCCATCTCCGCAGAAGAAGAAGACGCCTCCCAAGAGGGAGCGGAGGCCATCGGGAGGCAGCTCTCGGGGCAACAGCCGGCCGGGCACGCCCAGCACGGAGAGCGGCAGCACCTCCTCCACCCTGCGGGCCGCCGCCAGCAAGCTGGAGCAGGGTGAGCAGGACCCGGCCCCCGCCCCTCGCCGCGGGTCTCTGCCCTTGGTCTGCCTTCTGCCTCAGGATCAAAGGCCAGAGTTGGGGCAGAGGCCTGCCCACCCCGGGGCCCCCTGGACACGGGAGCCTGGCACCCCCCTACCTGGGCCGCTGGGGGTCCAGCCCCCAGGCCCGGACTTAACCCCTCCCCCTACTCCCCCAGGCAAGCGGACGAATGACACGCCGGTGGCCAAGAGGCTGCGGCTGGAGGCCGGGCCGCAGAGCCTGTCCGGAAAGTCAACCCCGCAGCCCCAGTCCGGGAAGTCGACCCCCAGCAGCGGGTAAGTTGGCGAGGGTGGTGGGGGGGCAGGGGAGGGGCCGTGGGGAGGCCCCCTGCTGACGCCCACCCGCCCTGCCCTCTGCTCAGTGACGTGCAGGTGACGGAGGATGCCGTGCGCCGCTATCTGACCCGGAAGCCCATGACCACCAAGGACCTGCTGAAGAAGTTCCAGACCAAGAAGACGGGGCTGAGCAGCGAGCAGACGGTGAACGTGCTCGCCCAGATCCTCAAGCGGCTCAACCCGGAGCGCAAGATGATCAGCGACAAGATGCACTTCTCCCTCAAGGAGTGACAGCCGCCGCCTGCCCACCCGCCCAATAAACGTGCTGTCCCAGAACTGTGTTTGCGTCGTCTGTCGCCTGCTTGCTGAACCCCACGGCCCTGCGTTGCCAGTTCCAGAACAGCCCTGGCCATTTTCTTAGCTCATGTCTCTCCTCCTCTCTGTCCCTCGGGCGCCTCCTTCTAGAACATTCCACACCCCTTAGAGCCTGCTCCTCTTCACCCTCGGCTTGTTGTGCTCACTGAGCATCTGCTGTCCAGGCTGGCCGTCCCTCCAGCTCTGGCTCGTGGTTCTGTCCTCTGCGATGGTTCATCCCCCGTTAACCCGGAAAGTGCTTGGCTCCGTGACTCGCTTTTCCAATTCTCGAATTATCTTTGCTTCCTTTTCAGATCAGCTGGTCTGTTTTGCCCCCAGTGGCTTTGATCCCTTCTTCCCACGTTTGTGCTCTAAGCGTCTGGTCTCACCATGGTCTCTGCGACATAGCGGGCGCCTGGAGCCGACGGCCATCCTGTTATCTCTGGGCTCCTCTCCACGTGGATTCTGTGGCTTCTAACTTTGGGTGGGACTCTCGGCGGTGCAGGGGGTCTGCCTGGGCCTCCTGGGCCGCCGGCTTCGCAGGCAAATCCTGCAGGTGCTTTTAGCCTTTGCTCCCCACGAGGTGTCCCCGGAGCCCTGGGCTGAGCCCGTGTTAAGTGGCTCTCCGCGGGCCGCCTCTGTCCCAACATGGCCACAAAACCCCCAACTCTTCTGTTGCTGGTGTTGGCACCGGGGCCCTATTTTCCAGCTTCCCAGAAATGTGTCTAGGGCTTCCCTTATTTTCTAACCAGTTAGCTCTGCATTTTATCTAGCGTTGCTAATGCTGGGCCGTGGGAGGGCCTTTTGACTTTGTGGACAGTTTCACTGCTGGAAATGGAATTTGGCAGCTGGCACTACCTAAGCACCCCTGTCCCGAGTCCTGCTGGGGGCAGGATGTGGGCCTTCCGTCTTGTCTGAGCTGGATGCTAGGTGGAACGCTTCCCCGCCCAGTTCCACAGGCCCTTGGCCGCCAAGCAGGGATGCCGGAGATGTCAGGCTAATTCCTAGGAATGTCCCAGGTCTGTCCGATGCCCCTCCCCATTTTTCTGCCAGGCCTCTTGAGGCAGCAGGAAGGCAGCGTTGACCCCGGCCCCCGGCACTCCTACCCCTGCCCTCCCTGCCCCAGGACTGAGGCCAAGGCCTCTCCCCACCAGGCCAGCCCATGCGCCCTAGTGGTTAGGAGCAAGGGCCTGGTGTTCAGCAGGGTCTGGCTTCAGGTCCTGGCTGTGTTGAATTCTGGGTGATTCTGGAGCAGTGGCCCTTCTTGTCTGAAGGTGGTCTCAACAAGCTCTGCTGGCACTGTACCCACCAGAGCAGAGCGAGGCAAGGAGTGCAAAGCGGTGGGAGTTTGGGGTGGTCCAGCGCTCGCAAATGCGAAAAACCAGTGGCCGCGCCTGAGCCTGTGTCTGCGCCCGACGCAGGCTGCCTGGGGCCGGGGACGTGGCTTGCAGTTTCAGGAGCAAATGCTCAACAGCCCCCGGGTTACGCCCCTCCCCACAGCCCGGGCACCCCTGCGTCGCACAACCCCCTCCCACAGCTGCGTGTGCGGACGCTTCCTGGGTTTTGCCCACCTGGGCTGCAGGGTCTCATCCGAGTTCTTATCTGGTCTTACCTGTGTGTACCCAGCGCCTCTTTAAATCCCCCTAAGCTATTTGTGTTTCTTCACCTCGAAAGCTCTTGCGAGCTCCTGTCAGACGCGTATTACCTATGACAGGCGCCATCTCTGTCCTCAGAACCTCATGTGGGGAAGACTGATTAGCCCCCTCTCAAAGGTAAGGGATGGCCTCATTTCCCGGATGTTATAAGGGACAGGCATGGAAGTCACTGGAAACTCCTGCTGGGCCTCAGACCCAGCAGGCTAAACCTCCCCTCCTGCCCTGATGCCAGGTCCCGGGGGCCTCAGGTTGGCCTTCTGGAGACAGGAGTCCCTGCAGGGTGATCTTCTGACCCCTGTGTCCCCGTTCTTGGCCGTCCCCCGGCCTCTCCCTTTCCTGTTTTGTCGCTGGCCCAGCCAGGCCCGGAGACAGGGGCATGATGTCTTAATCCTCCAGGTGGCAGCCATGATGGATTCCCCATGGGCTTGGCCACCAGCTGACCCGGCTCTTCCCGCACACCTATCTGCCCCACCCCTGCAAGACATGGGGACTCCTGAGCCCTGGCACCCTGCCTGAGCGCAGAGGGGCTACCCTGGTGGGCCCACAATGCCCCCCAACTCTTTCCAGAAAGCAGGTGGGGTGGGGGACCCAGCTGACCGCCCTGGGCTCCGCTCTGGCTGCCACAACAGTCGTAAATCAGGGGCGGAGGGGGCGTCCTATCCCGGTCTGCGGAATGTCTGGATGGGGCGGGGAGGGGGTGAGCGCTTAACTCTTAGAAGCGCAGGCTGTGGGGCGGCGGGGCGGCGGGCCTGGCCCCGAGGATGCGGGAGAGCAGCTGGCACGGGACGCGGGGTCTCCCTGCTGCTACCGCGGCGGCAGCGAAGAGGTTATTTCCCCAGCCCAGCCTGGGCGATAAATTGAGGGTGCGAGGCGTCCCCACTCTCAGGACCTGCCCGTCACGATGGCCCCAGGAAGAGTCCTACTCTGCTCTCTGCTGCTCCTGTCTCTGCAGCTGGGCCTTAGCAGGGACCCTGGTGCTTGGGGGGCTCCGGTGGTGGAGGAAGAGCCACGAGGGACCCTGAGGCCACAGCTAGGTAAGGACCCCCGGGACCGGGCATGACTCCCCAACTCCTTCCTGCTCGTGCCCCGCTCGCTGTCAGCTCCCCCCGTGCCCCGCAGGTGCCCGCCTGCGCCGAGCCCTGGCTGCCCCATGCCAGCTGTGGAGCCTGCCCCTACCTGTGGCCGAGCTGGGGCTGGGCTACGCCTCCGAGGAGACGGTCATCTTCCGCTACTGCGCAGGCAGCTGTCCCCGCGGCGCCCGCACCCAGCACGGCCTGACGCTGGCCCGGCTGCGGGGCCAGGGCAGAGCCCACGGCGGGCCCTGCTGCCGGCCCACCCGCTACGCCGACGTGGCCTTCCTTGACGACCGTCACCACTGGCAGCGGCTGCCCCAGCTCTCGGCGGCTGCCTGCAGCTGCGGTGGCTAAGGACGCCTGGCCTGGGGCCCTGCAGCCGCCCGAGGAGCTCTGCCGACCTATTTATTGGAGACTCGGATGCCGATGAGATCAGAGGGGCGGTGGGCTGGGGGCCGCCTGCAAGGTGCATAATAAAGGAAACTGCTGCCGCATGACTGTGTTCAGCCAGGGTACCCCTTGACCCCGCTACCTGCGCTCCCAGCGCGTGCACAGGGAGGGTCCTGGGCTTCCCCTGCACCTCTTGGTGCCCGCAAGCAGCCAGCGAGAAGAAGGCCAGTCTGTCCATTTTCCCACTTTATTCACAAACATGGAGTCTCTGGTGGGGAGAAGCTGGGGGAAGGGCCTGGTGTTCAGCAGGCTGGGGGCGGCTGCCCAGGCTCACCTGGTCCCAGCCCCTCAGGGAGGGAGCGGCAGATCACGGAGATACGTCGGCCCCTGGGAACCCGACGCCCCCCAAAAAAGGACTCTTCATCCCGAAGAATCTCATGGGAGAAGTCATAACGGGCCGCGCCCCTGCAAGAGAAAAGAGGCTTGGGCTGGGGTGGGGTGAGGGCAGCCCCTGTGCGGGGCAGGCTGCCTGGTGGTGGTGGCGGGTGCGGGGGAATGACAGTATCTGCTGGGAGGGCTCAGTAAGACAAGGCGCTCAACGAGCGAGGTGGGTGCGCATCTGATGAGTCAGGGTGGGGATGGGGCTCCTCGGCTGGGCAGTACCTAAGGATGTAGAGGGAGCCTGGCTCCAGCAAGAGTTCCAGCCACTCCCCCGGCTCCCGGGTGTGCACCAGCCGCATGACGCTGGGAGATAGCAGGGATAGGCCAGCGATGGTGGCTCCACAGAACTGCAAGAGAGGTCATGGCGGCCAGTCAGTCTCTGGCCTGGCCGGCCTCCCCCCAGCTGGGCGCGAGCTCCGAGCTCCAGGGCTCTGGCCGCTGCCCACCTTGATGCTGTCCACATGTGGCTTGATGTAGCCCCGAGGTTCCAGGTCCAGCACATGCACCGAGGACAGCAGGGTCTGGCCAGGGCTAAAGGCGGCCGCTTGCACGCGCTGCAGGATGGCCCGGCTTGCCTCTGACCAGCGTGACTTCTCTGTCTCTCGGAAGCCGTGAATGGCCTGCACAGAGAATTTGGGTCAGGCCAGGAAGGCCTCGGAGGGAGCAGGGAAACTGAGGCACAGTGGTGGGGGGGCAGAGTGCAAAGAACTGGCTTTCCCAGCATGACCCTTGACCCCACCCTCAACTCACCACCTTGGTCCTATCTGCCCTATGGTTCTGGGTCTCGAGCCCCAACCCTAACCCTTACCCCATCTAGGTCTGGTTCTACTCCTTTGTACCCGCCCTTAGGCTCCAATTCAGTGCCAGATCCTGTCCCCAACGCTGCCCCACCGAAATATTCAATTTCGTCTCCACCCACACTCGATCCCACCCCAGTCCTCTGTCTCGCACCCAACTGGTGACCTTCCCTCATCTCGCTCCACACCTGTTTCCGACCCTAACCTTGGTCCTGTCTCCCAAACACCCCACAGTTCCAGATCGGCCTCCAGTTATGGCCCTGCCCTCATCTCCGAAGTGCTTTCCCTGCCAGCAAAACATCCAGGCATCAAACCCCGCCCCATGCCGTCGGCCCCGCCCCCAGCCGTAGCTCCCTAAGACCCAGCGCTCTACCTTTATCTTCCCCTCTAACGCCACTGGCCCCGCCCCGACGTGGCCCCGCCCCTAAGCTCCGCCCCCAGCGCCGCCGGCCTCACCGCGTCCCAGTGATCGTATTCGTAGCGGCGGCGGCGCAGCTCGGGCTCCAGCTCGCGGCTCAGCGTCTCCTCCTCGGCCGCGCTCAAGAAGCCGGGCCGCACCACGGCCGCCTCTCGAAGGCGGCTCAGTACGGCTGGGCCTGAGCCCCGCACCCAGCTGGACGGGGGAAGGGTCCCTAGCACCAGCCGGCCACTCGCGGCCATAGCCCGGCGAGCCGGGTCTTGGAAGCTGTCGGAGTCAGGGCAATGCCCCCGCCCCGGAGCCATTGGCTGTGGCTTCCCCGAGCCCCTTCAGTGATTGGCCTTCTTCGGAGTCCCGCCTCCCTGTCAAGACTACCGGTTGCTGTTCTGCTCGCGCTCTCAAGCTATTGGCCCCCCGTAGAGCCCGCCTCCTTTCGTGCGCTATTGGACGCTGTCCATGGTGGCGGCCGGAGGGCGGGGCTCGGCGGCAATACATGGCCTCTGCTTGGAGGTCAGGAGTTACAGGAGGATTTAGGACAACGCCCAGGTTGTGGAGTCGGCCAGGACTAGAGATTAAGGGGAAAGTACAGTCAGGCTGAGATGAAGGGGTCAAGGGTACAGAGGTCAGGCAGTGGGGCCACCTTAGAGGTTGGGGGTCAAAGGTTAAAACCCGATTTCCCCTCGGGACTGCGTCATTCCCATCCCTGTACAAATAGGCTGGCTCCTACCTTATAAATAAAAAATAGGGGCACCTGGATTGCTCAGTCGGTTGATGTCAGCTCAGGTCATGATCCTAGAATGGTGGGATCATGTCTCTTCATACCTCAAGTCACCCGGAAATATCAAGGACAGATGTCACAACCCCTCCTGACCAATCATCAAAATTCAGAGGAAAGTCCACAGGACAAAGGACCTTGTTTCTCCAACAAGGGAATTTCAAAGGAAGACAAGAAAAGAGGGAGAGATTGAGACAGAGATTAAGGGGAAAACCCACAGTTAAAAGAGACTGCGAGATCTCCGCCAGTTGCAAGGTGTGCACCTGATTTGAACAAATTAAAAACATGGAGACAACGGGGGAAATTTGGACCCTGGTTGAATATTTATTTGACCATAGTAAGTACTGTTACTTTTTTAGGTTTCAAAATGGCATTGTGGTTGTCTTTTAAAAGATTTAGCGTTTTAGAAATACCTGTGGAAATACTGATTCCCTGGCTCCTCCAGTGACAGCCCCATGTCCTCTGCTCTCCTTACACAACAAGGTTCCTTGAAAAACGTCTTCCCGACCTGTCTCCGTGCACTCCAGTCTGGCTTTGGCCCCCACAGCACCGGAAGTGCTCCCTCTTGAGGCCATCAGTCACTTCCACTGTGCCAAATCCAAGCAGACAGTTCTTAGCCTCACTGCTTATTTATCGACCTACATTTTTATTTTATTTTACAGTTTTATTCCCAACTCTGACCCCAGATTCATCATCCTCTGGGATGTCTGAGGCACATCAAACACCGGAAGTAACATGGCCAAACTCAACTCCTGATTCCCGGCCCCCCATCTGTTCCTCCCCTCAGCCTTTCTGCTGGTTTGTTCTGCCTTTAAAGGGGCTGGAGGGGGCGCCTGGGTAGATCAGTCGGTTTAGCGTCTGACTTTGGCTCAGGTTGTGATCCCATGGTTTGTGGGTTCAAGCCCCGGGTCCAGCTCTGCGCTGACAGCTCAGAGCTTGGAACCCGGAGCCTGCTTCAGATTCTGTGTCTCCCTCTCACTCTGCCCCTCCCCTGCTTGTGCCTGCTCGCTCTCTTTCAAAAATAAACAATAGGGGCGCCTGAGTGGCTCACTTGGTTAAGCATCTGACTTTGGCTCAGCTCATGATCCAACAGTTTGTGGGTTCAGGCCCCGCATCCAGCTCTGCACTGACAGCTTGGAGCCTGGAACCTGCTTCGGATTCTGTCTCCCTCTCTCGCTCTCTCTGCCCCTCCCCCATTCATGCTCTGTCTCTCAAAAATGAATATTAAAAAATGTTTTTTAAAAAATAAACACTTAAAAGAAAAACCTGGCTGGAAATCTGACCTCTTCTGACCACCCAGCTGGGGCTGTCAGCCTTTTTCTGGTTATTATTATTCCAAGTCTCCCAACGGGTCTCCAGGCTTCCATGCTGTGGGAGCCACAGCCTTCCTGCTTTTCGTTCTCAGAATCCTCTGTGGCTCATCCCCCTCCTTGCTCAGATCTACCAGGCCTTAAGCTCTGTCCTCCTTCCTTTCTGCTCTCAAATCTCCACTGCCCCCTGCCACTCCACTCCGGTCACTGGAGCCTCCTTTTGGCCCCTCCCACAGTGGTGGCCACAGTCCTACCACAGGGCCTTTGAACCTGCTATGCCCACTGCCTGGACTGCTCTATCCCTCCCTCACCTCAGATCTCTTTGTTCAAGCCTCACCTTCTCGGCAAGGCCTTCACTGGCCACCCCATCTAAAACTGTCACACACTCACACTGCATGCCTCTTTCCCTGCTCTTTAAAAACCTTCTACCCCCACAAGAGTAAGTTCTTTGAGGACTGAGATTGTTGTTTTCTTCGCCATACGCCATGGCATCTAGAACGATGCCTGAAGTGTCGTATTTGCTCAGTAGAGTTTGCTGAAGTCAGGGAACTGAAGGTCAGAGTCTCAGGGTCAAGGCAAAAGCAGACGAGGCCTTGTGAAGGGCACCCGGGTGTGTGCCACCGTGGAGGGGGAGGGAAGGCGACACAGATGGGGATCAAAGACTACAAAGATTTAATTGAAATCACAGTGTCTCATTCAAGGGATCTGGCCTTAGCGGCACCTCCAGATCCATCCAGAGTTCCTTCTGGGGCCCTCCCAGGCTCAGCGGCGAGGGGTGGGCAGGGAGCCCGGCCCCCCCAGCTTCCCCTCTGCAGGGTGAGGGCCAGGTCTCAGACACCTGCCGGGGCAGGCTCTGCCGCCGCCGTGGCCGCCACAGGCTCCTTCTGCACCAGCTCAGGCTCGTCCTCGCCGTCCTGGGGAGGGTGGACCAGAACCTTGTCTAAGATGCCGAACTCCTGGGCCTCCATGGGGCTCATGTAACGGTCCCTCTCCATGGCTGACTCTGCGGGGGAAGCAAGAGGCAGGACGTGTGTGGTTCAGGGCGGGCACCCGGGGCCGGGTCTGGGTCCCCGTTCTGCTGCTGCTTTGCTGCGTGGCCTTGGCCTTCCCCTCTCGGTGCCTCAGTTTCCCCACTGGCAAAATGCCCATTTCCATGCTGCCTTTTTCCCCTTGTTGCTGATGTAGAATGTACACCCAGCCAAGTGCACAGCCGGGAAGCGGACAGTGTGAACTTCGACCTGAACTCACCCACAAGGCCAGCACCCAGATCGAGAAATGGGACGTCACCAGACCCCCGACCCCCACAGCCCTGCTGTGGTCCCTGACTCCTCTGGCCCAAGCGGAACGACTAACTATCTATGCTAACGGCACAGAGATGCCTGCTGCTTTTTTGGTTGTAAATGCATGGCATCAGCGAGGATTTACTCCCTCTGGCCACTCAGCAGCAGGATCCCAGTGTTCAGCCAGGCTGCGTGTGGCACTGTGGCCGGGGCTCTCTCCTTGCCATCTGGCAGTTCCACGGCATAAAGAGCCCCGAAGCACTCCGCCTGCTGCCGGCCATGTGGGTGTCTTCCGGGGGGTGGGCTCGAACACCCAGCCCCGCCGTCAGCATCCTGACTGCGTCTCTGTGGACATAAGCACTCCCTTCTCTTGGTTACCTCCTGAGCAGGGTGGGTGGAGGGGAAACCATGGCATTTTGGGCATTTTAGCCCGAGCTGGTAGTGCCAGACGGCTTTCTACCGAATCGGTACCATATTCACCGCCGCCCGCAGCGGGTAAGCGTTCCCGTTTTCTATTTTAGCTGTTCTAGTGGATTGAAATGCTATCTCGCTGTGGCCTTAATTTGCCTTTCCCTAAAAATGAGTGATGTTATTATTTTTTTTAAACATATGGGCTAAGGGCGGCCGGGCGGCTCAGTCAGTTGAGTGTCCGACTTCGGCCCAGGTCGTGATCTGGTGGTTCGCGAGTTCGAGCCCCGTGCTGGGCTTTGCGTTGGCGCCTGCTTTGGGTTCTCTGTCGCCCTCCTCCATGCCCAGCGTGGGGCTTGGACTCCCGACCCTGAGATCAAGAGTGGCGCGTTTTCTCTCACCTGAGCCATGCGGCTGCCCCTTGTCATGTTATTTTTTTTGAGAGACAGAGATAGCACGAGCAGGGGAGGGGCAGAGAGAGGGGGAGACACAGAATCCGAAGCAGGCTCCAGGCTCTGAGCTGTCAGCACAGAGCCCGACGTGGGGCTTGAACCCACAAACTGTGAGATCATGACCTGAGCCGAAGCTGGACGCTTAACCGACTGAGCCACCCAGGCGCCCCTCGTGATGTTATTTTTAAACATAAAGATGATGGGCACCTTTCTTAGATTTCTTGACCATGTGGAACCATGTGGAATATTCTTTACTGAGGACCCTGTGTAAACCTTTGACCTGTTTCAGGGACGTTTTTGTGAAGATTCTGCAAGTGGGTCTCTTTGAGGTGCTCAGAACCGGGGTTCTCAAGTGGCGGTGATTTTGGCCCCAGGGGGACACTGGGTGACGCATGGAGGCAGTTTGACGGTCACCAGCAGAAGGTGCTACTGGCCTCTAGGGGGCAGCGGCCAGAGATGCCGCTGCAGGCCCTCGATGGCCACAGAGGACGGTCCAGCCCGGAGCGGCAGCAGCGCCGAGGGGGAGGGGCCCCGGCTAAGCACGAGGCCTGTCGCATGTGGGCTGTGGGGCACGAGTGCCAGGGGTCTGGCGGGGGCGGGCACTCACCGATCACCTGCAGGCTCTGTTTGGTGTGCTTGGCATAGATGGTGTAGAGCTGCTTCTTGAGTTTCATGATCTCCTCGGCCTGGATGGCGATGTCTGTGGCTTGGCCCTGGGGGGGGCGGCGTCCCAAGGAGGTTAAAAGGGAGAAGGTTAGAATGAGCGTCAGCCACGCACAGGGAGGCTGGAGAGGGTGTTCAGACGGGTGGGACGGGGCTGTGGGAGTCCTTCCCCGTCCTGCTGCGTCTTCACCGCCCCCGGGAAGGCCTCCTGCGGGAACTGCATTTTCTTGCGTCCTGCACGCGCAGCCTCGCGCCTCCCAGGACAAGCGGAGTCCTGGAGGCAGCCGACAGCTGGCCCGGAACGTTCCGGTGCAAGCCAGCCGATCGGAGCGTGCAGCCTCATCACCTCCTCCAGGGGGCTCTCACGCCCAGGCCACTGTCCTCCTGCCCCTGGCCCGGCGCCAGAGAACTAGGCCACCCCACACCCCAGAGTCCCCTGACATTTTTCACACTAGCCAGTCCTGAGCCTGTGTCAGGTGGGGACAGGAAGACACAGGCCGCCGTGGGAGGGCTTTTCTGGAATCATCTCTGCCACTCTCCACGGGACCTTGACCAGTACCGTGGAGCCTCAAGGTTCCTTCCTGCAGAAACCACAGTAAAGTCCCTGTCCACTGCCCAACCCCCCCCCCCGCCCCACCTCCTGACAGACCCTGGTGCTTCCCATGAGGCCCTGCCTGGCCTGGAGTGCCCCCATTCCCTCCTACCCCTGGAAACTGTGAATTCCAAACTGTCCTTCCAGTGATGGTCCTCTCCGGATCTGCCAGCCTCGCCAGATGTGCATCAAAATAAAACCTACATTTCCAAACACTAAGGCTCCCACACGGCTTCCACCCAGTAGCTCCTTCTGTCTGGACACCACCCCCCCATCCCGAGACAGGGCCTGGCACTCACCCGGGCTCCCCCAGACGGCTGGTGGATCATGATGCGGGAGTTGGGAAGCGAGTGGCGCATGCCCGGGGTGCCGGCGGCCAGGAGCAGGGAGCCCATGCTGGCGGCCTGGCCCACGCACCACGTACAGATGGGGTTCAGGATGTACTGCATCGTGTCGTAGATGGCCAGGCCGGAGGTTACCATGCCACCTGCGGGGGTGGGGGGTGGCAATGAGGGGCTGTGCCGGCTTCTGGCTCACAGCTTTCTCTGCTGCGCCCCTGGCCTTGGGAAGAGCCTGGGTAGAGGCAGCCCTTTATTTATTTATTTATTTATTTATTTTTAATGTTTTATTTATTTTTGAGACAGAGAGACAGAGCATGAGCAGGGAGCGGCAGAGAGAGAGGGAGACACAGAATCCAAAGCAGGCTCCAGGCTCTGAGCTGTCAGCACAGAGCCCAACGCGGGGCTCGAACCCACGAACGTGAGGTCATGACCTGAGCCGAAGTCAGAGGCTTAACCGACTGAGCCCCCCAGGCGCCTCGAGGCAGCCCTTTAAAGCAGGCGTTGCAAACGCAAATACTTCTAAGGGTAGAGAAGTGAGACGGGCCATGCGAACTAAGCGGGGGCAAAGAGGCGTGCACTCGGCCCAGCGCCCGTGGGCCCTGGGGGACCGGACCTGAGAGCACTTCCAGAGAAGCTGGAAGCCGGGGGGCGTGCGGTGGCCGAGACGGAGGCTCTGGAGCCCGCCTGCCCTGGCAGTTCCGTCTGTGTGACCTCGGGCAAGTTACCCAGCCTCTCAGAGCCACAGGGTCTCCTGGCCGACTGGGGAGGACTAAACAGTTCCTACCACGTGAGGCCGCCAAGGGCACAAGATGATTAAATGTCTATAAAGTACCCGTCCGTGGGGCCCACTAAGCCTGCGATCAAGGCGAGCTGTTGTCTTTGGGGAGCGGCAGCCACCAACGCGGAAACGCTGACCGCCAGGTCACTTTAGTAAACTGCTACGTGTGGGATCAGAGAGGCAGGATCCGCTGCTGGTGTAGGAACCCAGACGTAAAAGCAAGGAACGGGCAACTTTTAGAGGTTCAGAGGCGGTTTGGGGATTCTGAAGGAAGCTCAGCACCCTTTCTTCCTCCACAGGGGGAGCACTCCTGATCGGGGCGGGGGGGTCTCTGTCCCCCGAGCCACCTCGAGTGTCCCCAGGGAAGGCTCTGCTCACCGGGGCTGTTGATGTACATGTGGATGGGCTTCTTGTTGCTCTCGGACTGCAGGAACAGCAGCTGCGCGATGACCAGGCTGGCCACGCTGTCGTCGATCTGCAAGCAGGGCGGGGGGGCCAGGTGGGG
>PISW01007273.1:0-93049 GCA_004023785.1 Mungos mungo
CATCTATAGTCTCTTGATTTGTTCATTTTAGCCACTCTGACTGGTGTGAGGTGGTATCTCAGTGTGGTTCTGATTTGTGTTTCCCTGATGATGAGTGATGTTGAGCATCGTTTCATGTGCCTGTAGGCCATCTGGATGTCCTCTTTGGAGAAGTGTCTGTTCATGTCTTCTGCCCATTTCTTCACTGGGTTATTTGTTTTGTGGGTGTGAGGTTTGGTGAGTTCCTTGTAGATTTTAGATACTAGCCCTTTATCTGATATGTTGTTTGCAACTATCTTTCCCCATTCTGTCAGTTGCCTATTAGTTTTCTTGATTGTTTCCTTTGTTTCCACATTTCCACACAGCTCACAGCTCCTGAGAGATGGGCTGAGGGGCAGGGAGGGAGAGAATCCCTGGATTCTCACCTGCACTTAGAGGGCGCTGATCTATAAAATGAATGATCTGCTCAAGGTCACAGGGTCCAAAGGTCTGAGGAGGGACCGTAGCTTTGTCTCCCATCCCTGTTCAAGTCTCTTCCACACCCCGTGTGCAGGGCTGCGTTATGATTTCCCTGAACCTTAGGCACTTTTGCCTTCATGGGCCCCTTCCACCATAAAAATTATATTTTATGATTGCATTGGGGTGAAGACCAACAAAATCACAGCTGGATTCCTTATTCCAATATTCATTAGTATTCTATTCGGTTTTTTCTTTGGATTTTAAAACACACTAAAAACCTTTTCATGGCTCTTGCAAGTCCCGTGGGCCCCAGGCACAGTGCCTGCTGTCCTCAGGGCCCCGGGGGCCAGCCCAGTAGCCTGGCATTAAACACTCCGCACAGATACGCCGCTGCCTGCTTTCAGAAGTGTCTCCACGATGTGGAGAGAGGAGGTTATTAGGAAGAAAAAAGATCTGGCTGATTAATGATGTAAATATGCCTGTGCCTCACAGACCTCCAGTTCAGAAACACACAAAAGCCAGAGCTGATCCCCCAAATAGCTAAGAGGCTGGAGTTCGGCTTCTCTCTGGTGCTGGGGTTCCTCTGGGTCCCTCTTAACCTCTCAGTACACACTCCATCCTTCCCACTCCATCACAGGGAAACCGGCTTCAGGATCTGGGCACCAAACACCTGTCACCAGGGCTGCTAAAGACACAGACTCTTCGCTTCCTCTCCCTGAGAGTCCACATCAAGGACGCTTATCCTGAAGGTCAACAGGAAGTGCATCGCGACTGGGGACACTGCCAACGGTCCAAAGTGATACTGGGAGACAGTGTTCAATTAAGAGGCTAAGGCACTCCTTCCATTGAAGTTCTTTGGTAGTAGCCTTTGAAGTTCTCAGGTAATAGCTTCTGTAATTCTACTTCAGGTAATTACAAGGGTCACAGCTTGGCCTGCAGGGGGGAGTCAGCTAGAGCAGAGATGGCAAATGTGGTTTGTATTTGCTATCAGGCCCCCTGCCCAGGGTGGAGCAGACATTTCCACCCAGGCATGCACTCCATGGAGGCTGGCGTTGCCCTTGGAATCCTTCACAGCCCCGGCAGTGTGGTGTGCTGCTGGTTCCTGTGAGACCACACCCAAGTGACCGTCCTACCGGACACCTGTCAGCCATCCCTGGTCTCAGCCCTTCATGCCAGCCCCTGTCCTCCATTCTTTCTATAACTTTAAAGAAATGTGTTCATGAGGAATCCAAACAGCACTGCATATTTCGAACCCTTAAAATCATAGTGTGTGTGTGTGTGTGTGTGTGTGTATATAATGTCAAAATATTATCACTGTATATATAAATAATCACTGTCTCTGTTTCACAGAGGCTGAAATTGAGGCTTGAAGAGGTTGAATATTGAACCCACAACATAACAGGTCACAAATGGTAGAGCTGGGGATGCAGACGGAGGAGCCCAAGCCCCAGAACGTAGCTTAATGGAGATGTGAGTTCCAGCAGGGATACACCCTTACATTTATGAGGAAATGTTGACTCCGGGATTCCTGGCAGTGGGGAGTTGGAAGATCGGGGTGTCGTTACCCCGGAACCACATCACCTGAGCCTGCCTCGTGAGAGCGAGATCTTCACGCGCTCTCCCATCAAAGGCTTTCAAAGGAAGGGTCGGCAGGCTGCCGTGAGGCCATCGAGCTGCTTCTCCAGGGCTCTCCTGCCTCTCTTGGGAGGCTCTCAACCTCCTCCGGAGGCCCTGGCAGTGTCTGGGCAAGAGGCAGATCTCCAGGGCAGCCACTGCATCAACTGCTCTCTTCTAAACTCGAGGGACCCAGAGTTACAGGAAAACTCACCACTTCTCTATTTCCACCAGTCATCTCCCACGAGAAAGCCTTTAGGCCTGTAAGTCATGCACCCAAAAGAGATTAGAATAAAATAGGGGGAAGTAAGTAAGCATAGAATCAGCCCCACCCTGCCTCCCTGCATTGGGGAAGGATGGTGGTGAGCTGGGGTTTGAGGGTTTCCCTTCCTCTCTTGCCGACTCCTCTCCTCTCCTCTCCCCTGGTCTCCCATCCACTTCCACTATCTTCCTTTCCTGGTCCAGGCCTTTGGGAAACACAAATCCTAAGCCCTCTCTCCTACCCCGGCACTAGCTCCAGACTTCTCCATAAGGTGGGGATGGGTTGGGGCTATCATCATCCATTAAGCACCTATTCTGGGCAAGAACTTTGTACAATCTGAATTGTACAATCAAAAGTTGAAGACATTAAGTAATTTGCCCAGGGCCATGCTGCTGGAAGGCAGAGCTAGGAGTCTGTCCCACGTTTGTTTGGTGGCCGGAGCTAGGCAGGACTTTCCCCTCCAGCTCCCAGTCCCTGTCCCTGTTCCAACCTCCTCCCAGCTCATCCAGCTGAGCTATACATCAGAACTATCACACGGATGTGTTTTATCCTTCCAAGCAACATCATGCCTTCCCTGCCTTACCAGTGCCTCAGTATCAGCCACAGGGCGGGTTAAACACAGAGACCCTTTTCCCCCAGATCCTGATGCAGGAGGTCTGGGGAGGGGCCTCTGAACTTGCATTTCGAGTGAGCTCCCAGCTGCGGCTGCTGGGGGACCCCACTTTTAAGAACCGCTGTCCCGATTCATAAACTTGGCTATTTAATGGTGGAGTCCCAGCCTCATAACAGAAAACTAGTTGAGGCTTGAGGGATTTTTACGGCGCCCCTGGAATCACACCAAGCAGGCAGCTGCCTCCTCCCCCTGGGCAGGCTGCTTTTGCTCAAGTCTTTGATGTTCTTCAAGGTGGAGCCAGAGAATGTGTGCTGTAACTCGATCTTTGGGGAAGAAGCCTCTGAGCCAGTCCCAGGCCCTGGCCAAGCACGCAGGCAAACACGAGCAAAAACCAGGACAGCAGGTGTGGAGCTGCTCCAGAGGTTCCAGTGAGCTTTTCATTAGCAGGAACCCTGTTTGTCCCCAGGGTGAATCTGACAGGGGGCAGACAGGCCACAGCAGCTGTGGCCCAGTCACAGCAGCTGCCCCCACCTGGCCAGCAATCAACACAAAGGAGGGGGAGTTGTTCAAAAGGCAGAGCAACTGCTCCCCTTGGAAGACTCCACCAGGCCGGGGTAGCTGCCCCACTCCTGACACAGGGTGGGGGAGGGGCACAGGAAAAAGAGCTTCCTGCTCACCCAGCTGTCCCAGGAACATCCTCCTTAAGAGGGTGGAAACCCAGGTTCAAGAGGAGGTAGGTAATGAGGACAGCATGGGAATGACCATGAAGGCTCAAATACCGGCCCCAGCCATTCTAATAAGAGCCTAACATTTATTGGGCATTTACTAGTTCCAGGCACTGGGCACAGCACATTAAATGGATTCTGTCATTTACTCCTTGCAATTACACCATCGGGACTTTATCATCCTCCTTTTTCATGTGGGGAAAGTGGGGTGCGGGGAGATTGAGGAACTTCCTAGCTGGTAAGTGGCAGCGCTGGGGATCTGAGTGGAAACCTTCCCTCTCCAGATCCCATGCTCTCTGTTACGCTGTCCCCCATATGAGACTGGATTCCCATTCATTCATGCATTCAGTCATACACATGCATTTGTGGATTTCCTCACATAAACATATTAGGCACTAGGAGTGCCTGGGTGGCTCAGTGGGTTAAGCATCCCACTTCAGCTCAGTTCATGATCTTGTGGTTCGTGAGTCCGAGCCTTGCGACTGACTCTGTGCTGACAGCTCAGAGCCTGGAACCTGCTTTGGATTCTGTCTACATCTCTCTCCACCCTCTCCTGCTCATGCTCATGGTCTGTTTCTCTCTCTCATAAACAAACATTAAAAAACCAACCAAACAAAACCTATTGGGCACTGGGCAGTAAGAAAGACAGACCAGAAGTTCACAGACATGGAGAAGAAAAGCAAGAGATTCACAGTGGGTAGATGCCTGAAGGGTTAAGTACAAGGCTGAGGGTTCTTAGATGGAGGAGCGTGTCAGCCTTAGGGGCAGGGAAAGGCCCTGGAGGCATCAGTAGAAGCCGAAACACTCGTATAAGTACATGAATCAACCAGTTGCCTAACCCCCAGGTAAGGGCTGACTTGGTCTGGACATCACAAAGTTTAGGGCAGATAGTCCCATTTAGGAAGCTTGAGAACCTCTGATTCTGGAATCACCTTCTGGAAATCCCTCTGCTCTGTCCCCATGCCCATCAATCAGAATTCAGGGCAGGGGGCGAGGAGTGGGGGACTTCGCAGAGGATCCCGAGTGTTACAGAGTTTGGCGTCCCTGTTCTTGACAGTTCCTGGGCACTCCAAGAGAGAGTTTAGGGAGCTTTTACATGCTTCTCGATCCTTTTATCGCAGTGAATGAGCCAGGGTTTGAGGAGAGCTAGAGTGGATTCCTGGTGATCTTGGAGGTTCAGGCAGAGGGTTGCAAAGAAAGGCCTGGGGGCACCGGCTCTGCTTTTCTGACTGCTTCCAGCTGAGGTTTCAAACAACAATGTTGGTGAGGAGGGGTCACCGGGACAGATGTGTGAAGCAGGATTAGAACACCAGATCTGTATTCATCTTTAGCTCTCCTGTGCACACACGATCATGGAGTTGAATCTGGATCTGGGATCCTGGACCACGACTGACGCAGAAGAAGCAGTTGCCTCCTAGTAGAGGGACTTAGTGCATCTCAGGAAGACTCAGAAGAAACTTTTTGGTAAAAGAATGTTATAACAGCAGCAATGGCTGCTCCGGGCCAAACACTGTTCCTTTACACTTCACACCAAATTCAGTAGGGAAGGATTGTGATTATTCCCATTTTAGGAATGAGGAAATGGAGTCCTAGGGAGGCTGCTCAGCCAATAAGCGGAAGAAGCAGGATTTGAGCCCAAGTTCCAAAGCTCTTCCCACAGACAATGCCGTCGATTGAGTATAAAGGAGTCGCGAATGTGAACAAGGAAACTTTGACCTAAAATTTAAGGGTATGAAGGAGTCCAGATAAAACTGACTCCAGGAAAGGCTCCTTCTTCCACCAATTGTTCTATTCGATCATTTCCATCAGTACAACCTCCATCTTTTAAAAGACCCTCCCTTGCCCCCACCACCCCTCTGCTTACCACTCATCTTGCAAAACGCAGAGTTATCCATGTTTGCACGAGAAGCCATGTATGAGAGATGAGTTGGGGGGGAGAGGAAGGGGCAGGGGCATCCCCTGGATTGGGAGGACTCTGAGTCCTTGGAGCTGCTGGTGGGCAGCCCATTCTTGCCTTCCTTCCCCTATTTCTCTCTCTGCTTCCTCAGGAAGGGCTCTGTCAAGGCTGGGGCAGATGAAGAGCTGCGGATGCCAGACAAGGGTGAGGGCGTAGGGAGCCCAGTGTTTTGAGACAGGTGCCTGGGTCCTGCTCACTGGACTTCCGGCCAGCACCACCTGAGACGTGGTCATTACTCAGACTTTATTCTCCCTCAAACAGTTTGGCCCTGGGTCAAGGGAAAGAAATCCCAATTTGTAGGAAACCCCCAACACGTGAGATGCTCTGTGAGGGTGTTTACCATACTTTATTTCATTTGGGCCAGAAGCAGTGAAGGAGGGAAGGGTGCCTTCATTTTCTGGAGGAAGCAGGCACAGGAAGGGGAGGTCCAGCACATGCTAAACCCAAACTTCAGTCCAAGAAAGAGCTTGGGGGAAGCCTGCCTTGCCGGCTTTATCTCAAAGAGGATTCCAAAGAGTATGGGTGGGCAGGAGGAAATGGTAGCTCGGTGGCCACGGAAAGCCCCCCCACACCGTCATTTCGTGCCTCATGCCCTTTGAGGCGGACAGTGTGGCTCCAGCCCAAATGCTCGGTCGGCTCATGGAGAACGTGGCATGGTGACCACCAGACCCACACATTCCGCAGCCCCGCATTTCAGGAGCACCTGATGCCATCATTGTAAACAGGATGTCAAAAAACAAGTGAGAGATAACCGGGGTGGTCTCTTGATCTGCACGGCTTGCAGGGGAAGCTTCTCGGAGGAGATTGATCGGGTTTCAGAACTGCGGGGTCCGGGTGGTGGTTGGAAAGGGGTTTTGGACTCAGCCTGCTTACTAACTGGGCTCTGCTTACCAGCACTGATTACTAACTTCTCCCAGCCTCAGACTTCCCATCTGTAAAATGCGACTGATCTTTCTTCAGAGGGCTGCTGTGGGAGTTCAGTGAGATCAAATATGTAGAGTCCTTGGCACGGCTCCTAGCACAAAAAAAATGGCAGCTCAATGAATGGTCGCCAGGTGATGGAGAAACGAGTTGGCTTTCAGAAGCGGAGGGAGGGGAGCTATAGCTTAGAGAAGAGGGAGGCTGTTTCTTTGCACCCTCAGACCCGAGAAGGGACAAGGTCAGCATCTTGTCAGCCTGTCAGGATTCCTGGAGAAGAATTCCAGCAAGTCATGGAACGTCTTCACAGATTCCTGGAGAATTCTCATCCCAAGCTGCTAAAAAAAACCAAAAACCCAGAGGTTTCCTAATATCTGGATGTGACTTTTCCCCCCCTGTGGTTCCTTGTGAAGAAAGGACAAGAGGCTTGGAAACAGCTTCACCTGTTCCATGAGGTGGTCTGCAAGAAGCGGGGACCACAAGGCATGTCCCTGCTTTCAAAGAACGTACTATTCAGCTGGGAACACAGAGGAAAATCACAAAGCATGTTATTACGGATCAGAAGGAATGTTCCAGACAATAGGCGTGTGAACCATGTGACAGAGGCAGATCTCCGGAGTCTGGGGTGCAGCAGAGAAGGCGGAGCAGCAAGTGTGGGGTTTGGACTGGCCTTGGGAAGAAGGATTTTACTAGGAGACAGATGGAAAGGGTGTTTCATTTGTTTGCGTTTTTCCCCCCGGATGGAATGGCTGGCAGGAGCAAAGGTGCAAGGGCAGGAACCTCAGGGTTTGGAGGCGAGCAGAAGACCAGTTTTTAAAGGACAGCCTGGGTCCATGCAGGAAGAAGGGGCAGGGGACATGGGTGATGTTGTGCCAGTGAAAGACGGCCAGGACAGGTGTCCAGGAGGCTTGGGGTTGACAGTGTGGGCAGAGGGGACCTGTGGCAGGGTCTCGAGCCTGGGAGTGGTCTGTTAAAGCTTGGCAGACGTGTACAGGGCAGACTGTGGGGTTGAGGCAAAAGTATAGCAATCCGGTGGTACAAGAAGTGAGTGGGGATGAGGTCCCAGATGGCTTGTGGCAGTCATAGGCACAGACAGCAAGAGAGAGTGGCAGGTGCCACTGGGAAGAGACTGGACGGGGTGAGGCGACTCCCTGCCCGTGTAGCTGAGGGGAGGCAGGAATCTAGCGAGACTCCACCCCTCCGGCTGTAGAGACTGGATCAAAGGTGTCCTAGAAGCACGGAAGGAAATAAGGTGTGTGGGAAGGAGCCAAGTGCTCAGGGGAATCTGGCAGGAAGCTAGGATGCAAACCACCGTATGTGGAATAGGGAATAAGGAATCTGGAGTGTGAGACGGGTCCAGAGAAGGTGTCTCCGGGAATCCAGAGATAGTGCCAACAACATCAGATGCTCACTGGCGAAACCTCAGAGCAAACGCGCTCCTGCCCTCACCCCCTGCATGCCTCTTCTCTCCCTGACCCCGCGGTCATGAGTAGAAATTCCAGAAAACAGCCCCAGCATTGCCCCGATGCCCTCATCCCAAGTCATCATTGAATCATTTCGCTCTCCAGTAACAGAAACCATGGAGTAATGATGTTATTGCACTCAACAGCAATTGAGCAGTAAAAAGGTTAATTACATTTATTATTTTTTTTTAAATCTGTGCAAAAGGAAGATGTTCAAACAGTTGGGCAGACTAATTGAAAGCTAATGTTGTCACTAAATTGAATTTCAAATGAATTTTATATCCATAGTTCACTTTGTTAATTGCATTCTCTGCATCCTGTAATTTGTTGACAGTGATTGATTATTTAAGGGAATAATATCTGTGTACCAGGATCATTTAATAACAGAAAACCATGCATGATCGTAACATCAATGAATACCATTTGCTTAAATTTTCACCACCTACTTAGTTTATAAAAGGTACTGCGTTAACAGAACGAGCCCTGAGATTCAGGGGATCAGAGATTAGAGCGACTATGGGGGAGTCCATGGGTGTTGGGGGAGACTCGCAGCTGAGACTGGATGGATCCCTGGACCTGTTAGACACCAGGCTAAGTCACCTGTCACTATTTTCTTTTCTGTTTTCCCAGCAGAAAGAAATCAGAACCACACACAGATATCTGGGCTTGGAATCTAGGAATCTCTTTTGAATAGATCACCAGCTATGCTGGTGACGAGGAAAACATGACTTGCGTGTGGGGCAGGAGGACGAAAGGTGAAGAGAGATTAGTGATGGAGTCAGGGTATCTGGATAGAGCTGCGTGCTGTCTCCACCCCTGGGGAATCTAGGTAGAGACATTGGAATCCATACTGAAAATAAGCACCCAAAGTTATGCTAATGTGGCTAGCTCTTGATGATGTTTTAAGAAACAGTGTTCAGGGGTGCCTGGGTGGCTTAGTTGGCTGAGCGTCCATCTTCGGCTCAGGTCATGATCTCACGGCTCGTGGGTTCGAGCCCTGCGTCGGGCTCTGTGCTGACAGCTAGCTCAGAGCCTAGAGCCCGTCTTCAGATTCTGTGTCTCCCTCTCTCTCTCTGACCCTCCCCTGCTCATGCTGTCTCTCTGTCTATCTCAAAAATAAATAAAACATTAAAAAATTTTTTTAAAGAAACACTGTTCATCCCTAAACATTCATCGTGACCTGCCTCCAACTCTTTGTTTTTTATTTTGAGAGAATCTCCCCCCACGCCCACCACATATGCTTTTTTTTCCCTTTCTGCCCAGTTGCCTTATCTCTTGTGGTAGCTGGCTTATTTTGGATGCCTGCAGACTAAGTGGCAAATCTGTCTTATCTGGTAAACTGAAAATGATTGCTTAAAAAAAAAAACCACCTGCCAAACACCCTCTCCCACCCTCAAAACGACTTTATGAAATGACCACTATTGTCACCTCCATGTTATCACTGAGAGCGTGAGACCCAGAGAGGTTAAGTATGTAATGATGACACGTCCAACTTTTGGAAATAGGTCTGGAAAAGAATCTTTTTTTTTTTGTCTTTCAAGATTTTATATAAATTCCAGTTAGTTAACATACAGTGTAGGATTGGTTTCAGTAGAATTTAGTGGTTTATCACTTACATGTAACACCCAATGCTCATTACAGCAAGTGCCAGCCTTAATGCCCATCCCTCCCACGTCCCCCAGCAACCCTCTGGAAAAGACTCTTGCTTTTGTTTTTTGGGGGGGGGGTTGGGTTTTAATTTTTTTAAACATTTATTTATTTATTTTTGAGAGACAGAGAGAGACAGATCATGAGCAGGGGAGGGGCAGAGAGAGAGGGACACACAGAATCAGAAGCAGGTCCAGGCTCTGAGCTAGCTGTCAGCACAGAGCCTGACGCGGGGCTCAAACCCACGAACTGTGAGATCATGACCTGGGCCGAAGTCCACGCTCAACTGACTGAGTCTCACAGGCACCCCAAGACTCTTGCTTTTGGTTCTAACTGTGTAACCCTGGGTGAGTGAATTACCTAGCCACTCTGAGCCTCAGTGTTCTCAACTGTAAATAGGGATCCTAATCCCTCCCTGACAGAGCCTTGAGTGGAATCCAGTATTCGCATAATGCCAAATTACCAGGAAGATCAGGTGAATAATGGCAGGTATGACCCTTAGCTGGCCCTGAACCCCAGCCCCTCCCAGAATGGGACCGGAGAGGCAGAGCTCGGGGAGGGCATGGCAAGCCCGGCTGGGGGCCTGGGGAGGACTCCAGAGTTATAAACATAGGATTGGGCCCAAAGCTGCTGTATTAAAATTTTCATTGTCAACCAATTCGGCAGTGATATATTCACAAGTGTGGAAACCATCTGTATACAATGTGCTGCCATTACCTGGAATATCAAGAAACTGCAAACAAACTAAATGTCTGTTCGCTGAGGCCTGGTTCAATCATTTTAAGTTTCTACACACCATGAAATGCTAGGCTGCTATAAAAAGACACCCTTTCTTAGGTCCTGGTGTGGAATACCCATGAGTGTCAAATACCTTTGAGTTAATTAAAACTTAGAAATAGATGAGATGCCTGGATGACTCAGTAGGTTAAACATCCCACCCTCGATTTCGGCTCAGGTCATGATCTCAGGGTCCTGGGATCGAGACCTCCCACGGGGCTACGTGCTGAATGTGGAGCCTGCTTAAGATTCTCTCTCTCTAAAAAAGATCAGAGATAGGTGATAGGTGAGATAGAGATAAAGAGACAGAGAGAGAGGCATGAAGTCTAGAAGGATAGAAGAGAAACACCACCAGTTGTACTGGGGCAAGGAAGTAACGTGGGGCTGGACGGACCCGGGGTGGAGGAAGATTTTTTGCTACAAATCTCGTGCTTTTTGAATTTTGAAAGATCTGAATGCAGGACCTGTTCGGAAAACAGATGATAATTAGCATTGGAAAAAGCGTACTCACAGCTATTTATTCTTTCCTTCACAAAACAAGTGAAGCTCTGCTACATGCCAGGCCCTCTTCAAGGTGCCAAGCGCCCCACAGTGAACAAAACCGGAAAGAATCCTTGTCCTTTGGGCTTCTATCCCGGTGGGAGAGAAACCATAATAAATGATAAACATGATAAATGAAGAAAGTCTGGCACAGTAGAGATGATAGAGGCTTTGGGGGAAAGAGAGCGGGGTAAGCAGAGTGAGGATCGCTGGGCATCCACATTTAACAGGACGGTCAGGGTGGGCCGGAGATGGCGAGGCTGGAACAGACTGGAAGGAGGCGAAGGGGAGGGCACAGATGGGGTGGGGGGAGAGCCTTCCAGCAGGAGGGAAGGGCCAGGCGGGGCTCTTAGCGGGCAAGTGCATGGCTTGGGATCGAGAGGAGGTGGTGGCCGGACCTGGGTGGTCAACTTGGAGAGGAGAGGGTGAGAAAGTCCAGCAGGGGATAGGCAGGGAGGGGTCAGAGCAGAGAGGGCCTTTGTGGCCACTGTAAAGACTTGAACTTCCACTTCAAGTTGAATTGGGGCCCCTGGACGTTTTGAGTAGACTGGGGAGATCTGACTTATGATTTAAAAGGATTGCTCTGGTTTGTGTGTTGAGGAAGGACTACAAGGCGGAAGGATGGGCACAGGAGACCAATTAGAGGCTCTTACAATCCAAGTATGAGAGGATGGTGACTCTACTCACTTCCCAGGCTGCCTCAACAAAGTTACACAAACTAGGTGGCTTGAGACAGACACAAACTTATTCTCCGACATCCTGACTCTTCCGGAGTCCAGAAGTCCCAAATCAAAGGTGTCGGCAGGGCAGTGCTCCCTCTGAAGGCTCCAGAAAATTCCTCCTTGTTTCTTCCAGCTTCTGGTGGCCCCAGGAATTTCCTGGCATGGGACTGCAAAACCCTGCCCTCCACCACCATCTTTTCGTGGCCTTCTCCTGCTGTCCGTGTCTCTGACCTCTCTCTGCCTCTCTCTTACAAGGACACCTGTCAATGGATCTAGAGCCTACCCTGAAGGTAGGATGATCTCAACTCAAGATTCCTTTTTTCCTTTTTTTTTTTTCGAGAAAGAGAGTATGTGAGTTGGGGAGGGGCAGAGAGAAAGGGAGAGAGAGAATCTTAAGTAGGCTCCACACCCAGCATGAAGCCCAACGTGGGGCTCGATCTCACAACTGTGAGTTCATGACCTGAGACGAAATCAAGAGTCAGATGCTCAACCAGGCGCCCCTCAACTCAAGATAGTTAATTACATCTACAAAGACCCTTTTTCCAAATAAGGCCACAGTCATAGATTCCACGTATCATTGGGAGGAGCATAATTCAACCCGTTACAGTGTGTTAGGGCCAGGACGGCAGCAGTAAGAGTATTTAAAAGATTCTTTTCTTTAATTAAAAAAAAATGTTTATTTTTCTATGAGAGACAGAGCATGAGTGGGGGAGGGGCAGAGAGAGAGGGAGACACAGAATCGGAAGCAGGCTCCAGGCTCTGAGCTGTCAGCAGAGTCTGACATGGGGCTCAAGCCCATGGACTGTGAGATCATGACCTGAACCGAAGTCAGACGCTCAGCCAACTGAGCCACCCAGACGTCCCTAAAAAGATTCTTAATATATTTTGAAGATAGAGGGCACAGGACTTGAGGAGTCAAGAGTGACTGCACAGGTTTTGGCTAAGCGCCTGGAAGGTCAGAGTTGCCACCAATGAGAGTAGAGATGTTGCAGGACTAGCAGGAGGCTTCAATCTGAAGTTAGGTCTTTTTGTTTTGTTTTGTTTTTAAGAAGATTTTTGTTAAGTTTTTTTTAAATTTATTTTTGAGAGATGAAGAGAGAGTACAAGCAGGGGAGGGGCACAGAAAAAGGAGAATCTCAAGCAGGCCCCGCACTGTTGGCGCACAGCCCAACGAGGGGCTCGGAATCATGAACCAGGGGATCATGACCTGAGCCAAAACCAAGAGCTGCACGCATAACCAACTGAGTAGCTAGACGCCCCGATCCGAAGTTCAGTGTTGAACACTGTGAGCTGGAGATGGGAATTTGGCGCCTGAGTGGAGATGTCAGGTAGGCAGATGGTTATAAATGCCAGGGTGAAGGAGAGACCGCAAGGCTCGGGACATAAACGCAGGAATCGTCAGCAGGCAGATGGTATTTAAAATCATGACGCTGAATGAGACTGTCTCAGCTGTGAGACCGCACAAGCGCAGAATAGGTCTGTGCCCTTGACCTGTGCTTGGCTGTGGCCAGAGAAGAATTTGACGCTCCTGCTGCCCAGTAGCCCACGGGCCTGGGTAGGGGACAGATAGATGCACAGATCATGCTCCCAACTGCCAGCCAGCCCTCCTCCCCAACCAGCACCCCGGGCACCATGGGCATAACCAGTCCTCCTGCATATATCCTCCAAGTGGCTGATAAGGTCCCGGTTTCTGTTTCCATAGACTTAAAGGTCAGCTCTTCTGGACCCACCCTTATGCGTAAAAGAGTAAGAGCAAGAAGAAGGAAGGAAAAGCCCCTTGCGGTCTGGGGACATTTCCTTGCACTCACCGGGAAGGACCTGGGCCACGGCGCCCCCAAATTCATCTCCACCCCAGAAGACAGTTCCCATTTCTGATTTTTTCCTTCCCAATAAAAGACCAGTCAGGCACGTCGGCTGAGATAAAAATAACTCTGCCAACCTCTGCCCATTTCTGCAGCTTTCAACCACCATTCCCATTTGTTGAGAGACGAGAAGACAAACATATTGGCAGGTTGTCATGAAATATTTTCTCCCCAAATCCAATATACTGTATGGGATTCAAATCTACTTATGCCCTTAAAAGATTAAGATCAATGCTTCTAGGTGTCGCGTGGCTGTTTGTTCTAATCTAGTTTACCTTCACCGTGAAGACATGGTCTCAGTCTGCTGAGAGCTTTCTCCACTCGGGAACCTTGGGGGTTCCTGTAGATGGTTGATGGCACCAAGGTTTTGGAACAGACAGGGGTGATTGCTGTGAACAAAACCAAGGTCAAGAGTATCATCTATTTTGGGGCGCCTGGGTGGCTCAGTCGGTTAAGCCTCGGACTTCAACTCAGGTTATGATCTCATGTTCGTGGGTTCAAGCCATGTCGGGCTCTGTGCTGACAGCTCAGAGCCTGGAGCCTGCTTCCGATTCTGTGTCTCCTTCTCTCTCTGCCCCTCCCCGCTCATGTTCTGTCTCTGTCTCAAAAATAAATAAAACATTTAAAAAAAAAAACCCAAAAAACAAAAGAGTATCATCTCTTTTGTTGTTGTTGACTGTCAGTTTGGTTATGTTTATGGCCACACCATAGAATTCCTTGAAATTATGCTTTTGAGGTAAAGGGAGGGAAGAATTTGCCTCCATTGTTGGAGTTTTGACTGTTACAACTAATTCATGTACTGTTTATTGCATATCCTCCAACCTGGTCATTCCACATATGGGAAGAGAACCTACAAATATTCTCACATATGTACACAAAGCATATTGCAAACACCTTACCCGAAGCATTCTAATAGCACAGAACTGTAAACAACCTAAAAGTCTATCAACAAACATATCTTTTTGTACCATCTACAAAATGGAGTACTATGTATCCGGATGTATTTGTTTGTTGTTTGCTAGGGCTGCCATAACAAATACCACAGACTGGGGGGCTTAAACAACTGAAATTCCTTTTCTCAAAGCTCTGAAGACTAGAAGTCCAAAATCAGGGGGGCGCCGGGGTGGCTCAGTCAGGTAAGCATCCGACTTTGGCGCAGGGCATGATCTCACGGTTTGTGGGTTTGAGCCCCGCGTTGGGCTCTATGCTGACAGCTAGCTCAGAGCCTGGAGCCTGCTTTGTCTGTGTTTCCTTCTCTCTCTGACCCTCCCCTGCTTGGTCTGTCTCTCTCTGTCTCTCAAAACTAAATAAAAACAAAATAAAAACGTAAAAAATAAAATAAAAAAAAAGAAAGAAGTCCAAGATCAGGGTGTCAAGACTGAGATTTCTTCTGAAGCTTCTCTCCTCGGCTTACGAACAGCCCCCTGCTCACTGTGTATTGCCATGCTCATTTCTGTGTGTGTGCACATGTCTGCTGTCTCTATGTCCTGACCCCTGCTTAAAAGGACACAGGTCATATTGGGTTAGGGCACATCTTAATGACCCATTTGAACTTAATTACCCCCTTTAAAGGCCATATCTCCAATCTCAGTCACATTGAGGAACTGGGGGTTAGATTTTCAAAGTATGCATTATGGGGGACATAATTCAGCCTAGAACACTGGACTAGCTCCAGGTACTCTGACTTGGAAAAATGGCCATGGAATTCTGCTCAGAGAAAGAAGCAAGTCATAGAAGAGTGTGTATAGTATAACCCTAGTGTTGCTTTAAAAATAATGTGGGGGCACCTGGGTGCTTCAGTCAGTTAACTGTCTGACGCTTGATTTCAGCTCAGGTCATGATCTCGTGGTTCTTGAGTTTGAGCCCTGTGTTGGGCTCTATGCTCCCATCACCCTCTCAAAATAAATAAATAAACTTTAAAACAAACAAAAAAAATAACATGTGAAGGAGGGGTAATGTTGAAAAACATCAGCAAGGACACACCAGTTAACAGCGGCTGTCTCTGGAGAGGAGGATAGAAGTGCAAAGAACTCCAACTTTCTGTTTTATAAATGCCTATAGGGGCGCCCGGGGGGCTCATTTGGCTAAGCATCCAACTTTGGCTCAGGTCACGATCTCACAGGGTTCGAGCCCCGGATCGGGCTCTGTGCTGACAGCTCAGAGCCTGGAGCCAGCTTTGGATTCTGTGTCTCCCTCTCTCTCTGCCCCTCTCCCGCTCACTCACGTGCTCTCTCTCTCTCTCTCAAAAATAAATAAACATTAAAAAAATTATAAATGCCTATATTGTTTGTTTGAATTTTTTTTTTTTACAACAACCAAACAATACATTTGTAATTTAACTTTTAGAAATCTGGCAGGATGAAAGGAAGGTTGCTCTTGGTCCCTGGGAAGGTCCAATGACCTTCAGTGTCTTCATCGTTATGACCATATCTGGGGCCTACCATGTGCCAGGTGTTTTACTCTAAGTCTCACTTGATCCCCCACCATCGTGCCATAAGCTCTGTATTAGCACCTTCATTTTACAGATGGGGAACTCGTGCTCAGAGAGGGCAGATGGTTGACCCAAAGTTACCCAACAAGAAATGGGCAGAGGCTGGAGTCGGTCCTGGGTCTTCCAGAGGCCAAATCTTCCCCTTTACTAGAAAAATGGCTTGGAGCAGGTGCTGTTGAGCTCACTGGTGGTCGGAGGATTAGTGGCATTTCCCTGGAGAAGGAGTGTCCCCTCTCGGGCTACTGGGAATGAGCCAGGGATGCCCACAAGGAGTTCTCCAATTGCTAATCCTTCCAGCTAACATCACGTGAGTGCCCACTGCATGCTTGGCTCTGCTATGAACGCTTGACATCTGGTAACCGATCCCTTGCAAAACCCCGTTTTGTAGATGAGAATAGCGAGGCACATTGGGGTGCCTGGGTGGCTCAGTTGGTTAAAAGAATAGCGAGGCACAGGGAGCTCCCCCAAAAGAGACAGACTCTGATAAGCCACTTAGTGCTGGCTTTGCCCAAGCCTTGCTCTCAATTACTCCCAATGCAGCAGGGATAAAACGAGTAATACAAACTCCTTGGTAATCAAATAGGATCAACTGGAAAATGTGGGTCAGATGGCAGCAGGAGTGCATTCGCCACCATCAAGCAAGATGGTGCTGTGGTGCCAAGGACAGTACCTGGCACAGTGTCTGTCCTCCTGGACAAGCGATTGTTCAGTCTCAGAACACAGGCAAGGGGCTAGGATGGGCAGTGGGCGGGGCCCACACTGATAAACCTTGAGTTGCAGGATGTAGGCATACATCCAAAGGTGAAACAGGGATCTAGAGCCGAATATGTACTGTCCAATATGGAATCCCCTTGGGAATTCCAATCCAGAGCTGAGAATTCAGATGTAGCGACAGGGGATGAAGCCCAGGGCATTTCCCTGGTCCCTAGGCAGAGCTGCAGGAGGGGTAGGACGTGGGGATGAGCGAGCTGGCAGACTTGAGCTCACAGTACTCGCCAAATGCAGGCTAGTTTTTCTTCATCCTGAAGCCAAGGGGTATTATTAGCGCACTGGTGATATTTGGGGATGCCTTAGAACTCCCTATCTCCAGCCAACGTTAATGCCCTCAGCACTGGTCAGAGTTCTTCGGGGCATTGGGAGGCCAATGCCTTATCCATTAGGCTACCGGGGCCGGCGACAGTTCTTCGGGGCATTGGGTCCAACGGGTGATTTCATGGAAGTGGCATTTTCAAAGCTGTGCGCCAAAGTGGGTTAGGAAGAAATAGACAAAACTCTCCAAGACAGAACAGGGACCAAGGGGGATAGATGCAAAGTCACGCGGAGAGGTTCAGAACATCATTGAGCAAGGTGGCTGGTGAGGCCAGGCTGGACAGCACTTTACACGAAGACTTGAAGTTATTGGCCACAAGTCCCGTATGAACAAAGTATAATATGACTCAGCTGTGAGGAAAGCTATTGCAGATTTCATCTGCATTCCTGGAAGCATGGTGCTTAGGTTGGGAGAGGTGAGGGTCCCACCGTTCTCAGGACTGGCCAGAGCTCACGGGCGCACTGAGGTCTGGGTGGTAAACAGCCCAGGGGCGGGATCCAGCCTGTAGGTACCTTTTGTTTGGCTTACATAATGCTGTAAAAAAACCAACCCCACAAAAAGGGATCTGATAAAAATCAAAACTTTTCGAGTAGAGACCCAGATTTCCAGCAGCTTTTGAAAGCTTCGGAGATCTGGCAGCCTCCCTTAGAGACGGCTCCAGGCTGGATCTGAGCAACATGGGTTTCCTTCAGACCAAGCGTTTGCTTGCCCATTTGCCACCACGCCCGCCCCTCACGGTCATCTCCAACCGTAAGCCTGAGGGACGGTTGCCTTTTATTACTGAACTTGTGGAGAAAAACTTCAATGTCCGGCTCTGAAACGTGGGATAATGGCAGAGTGAGAAGCCCGCAAGATTTTACTGCAGTTGGCCTGCTTTTTTCGGTCTGTGGAAGCTTGAAGTCAGGGTCTGACAACAGTTCCCACAGAGGAAGAGGCACAGTATCTTGGAAAGTCTTGTGGGGAAGGGTTACACTGACTGTAGATATTCAGCCTGGAGAAGAACAGACTCAGGATGCACGACTGCAGAGAGAAGCTATTGGAAGGACAGTCACGGGCAGAGGGATTGGCCTGGGTGCTACTTTGGTGGGTAGACCAGATGACCAGAGTTCTGCACAGTGGACCTCACCTCAATCTATAGATGATTCTTGGAGCACCCATGCCTTCCAAATAAGAAGGAGCAGTCTAAAGGAGTGCAGAGGTAGGGGATGGAATAGAGCTGAGGAGGAGGAAATGGCTAGCCAGGCACTCTGGTCCACCATTTATTTATTCACTGTGACCTTCAGTGAGTTAGTTACCTCGAAGCCTGTAAAACAGACATGAAAATCATGTTTCCTTGGGTCGCTTGGATGGCTCAGTTAAACGTCTGAGTCTTGATTTTGACTCAGGTCATGATCTCACCATCGTGAGATGGAGCCCTTCATCGGGCTCTGTACTGACTGTGGAGCCTGCTTGGGATTCCCTGTCTCCTTCTCTCTCTGCCCCTCCACCACTTATGCTTTCTCTCTCTCCCAGAATAAATATTAAAAAAATCATGCTGACTTTTAGAGATAGGTAAAAGTAAAATTAAAGAATATGAATGATTTTCTAGAATATTGCACAGTTTCTAGAAACACTCAGTAAATGTTAGCTATTATTATTTGCAATTGGGTGAAAGGTTGAATAATTTATTTCTAAGAGCATGGCCAAATCCTAGTTCTTTATGTCTCATTCCCCGCCATTTCCTCCCTCCAAGAAGTTGCTAGAAAGAAAGAAAGAAAATGAGTTAATTTCAACCTCATTTTCTTTTATTGCTTCTTTCCCACCTCCCATCAAGACACTTCTAACTTCGGAAACGGCCACAGGCTAACTCTGTGAACCACAGGCTTTATTTTTAGCTCCTTCTATGGCCTCTTCCTTTGTGCCAAATACCCTGGAAGTCTGCTAAGGCTTGCAGAAGGGATGCTCGTTTGAAAAGGTTGGCTCCTCTCTTTTGCTTCAGATTTCAAGTTGATTGCCCGCAGACCTTTTATCAGTTGTGATGATATCAATGGGCTGAATCAAGTTCAAGATCAATCGACTTCTTATGAAATGAAAATGGAAGCAGCAGACAAATAGGAAATGCTGAGCCATTAAACGGAGGCAGAGACTTCTTCCTCTGAGCACAGGGTAAATGTGTGTTGGCTGTATGCAATGCTGGGCCTGCAGTTTTATGGCTAAATTTGGTAGAGAAGGAAAAAAATTGTGAGAAGAACACAAGTTTCTTTTTCTAGCAGAAGCTGGCTGTGGCAGACACTGCAAAATATAGACCCATTCCTCCTTCCTCCTTCCTAGTTCAAACCCCAGTTTCGGTCAGGCTGTGGACGGGCCCAGTTAGTCACCTTCCCCAGTCGCACTCAGTGCAGTGTCCTGATCAGTGAAGCAGAGGTTGACTTTTGTTACAGGAGTTGATGAACCGCCTGCTGGAGTCACGGCTTACCAGGTGTTGTTACTTCCAGCCAACCAGAGTCTCTCCGGTGCTCAGATCCTCAGCTGGGTGTCCAACAATTCAATTCTGACACTGGTCTACCCAGAATTAGCATCAGACCCCACAGGTTCAAGTCTCACGTCTGCCCCCCACTTCAGATACCAGTCACGAATCCTGGGCCATCCGTACTTCTCATCAACTGGCTATATAAATGGGTGGGAGCACTGCCCCCTCCTCCATTTAGCTAATTTGCTAGAACTCCTCACAGAACTTTTATACTTGTGTTTACTGGTTTATTTTAAAAGCTATATAATTCAGGAGCAACTGAATGTAAGAGATGCCTAGGGCAAGGCCTGGGTGGGGAGGGGCGTGTATGGAGTTTCCAAACCTTTCTGGCACTATCCTTTCAGCACTCCCAATTCACCAACCCAGAAGCACCTGAACCTGTTTAGGGTTTGTTTGTTTGTTTTTTTTAATTGAAATCCCTGGCCATTCACAATGGACCTCCATCTCCAGCCTCTCTGCCCTGCCTGGAGGTGAGATGGGGCTCCAAATTCCACTTTTTTTTTTTTGAGAGAGAGACAGAGAGCGACAGAGCGAGCAGGGGAGGGTCAGAGAGAGAAGGAGACACAGAATCTGAGGACAGGCTCCAGGCTCTGAGCTGTCAGCACAGAGCCCGATGTGAGGCTCGAACTCACGAATCCGAGATCATGACCTGAGCCGAAGCCGGATGCTTAACTGACTGAGCCACCCAGGTGCCCCCAAGTTCCACTTCTAATCAAGCCTTGGTCTTCCTGGGACCAGCCTGAAGCCAGCTGGGGTGGGGGTAGCCACCAGTCATCGCAGTAGCATACAAAAGATGTTAACATTCAAGAGATTCCACGGGTTTTGGAAGCTCCTGTGCTAGGAACCAGAGACAGAGACCAAGTGAACTGGATTCGATTCGATTCAGAGGCCACCCACCTACTTACTAGGTGTTTACGTTATACTGTATAACAAGGTACTCCAAAACTTAGTGGCTCAAAATAACCACCATTTTCATCTTTTTAAACGTTTGTTTGTTTTTGAGAGAGAAACAGTGGGAGACAGAGAATCTGAGGCATGCTCCAGGCTCTGAGCTGTCAGCACAGAGACAGACACGGGGCTCGAACCCACAAACTTTGAGATCATGACCTGAGCTGAAGTCGGACACTTAACCCACTGAGCCATCCAGCCATCCCTGACAACCACCATTTTCTGTTTTCTCACGAAAGAATGAGGCTCAGCTGGATGAGGCTTCTGCCGGTTTCTCTGGGAGTCTCATGTGACTGTGGTCAGAAAGCCCAATATGGCTTGGCTGGCATCTTGGCAGTCACAGGTGAAAACCAGGGACTCCTTTTTCTATCGTCTTTGCACGTGTCTTTTTCCACGGCAGGATCCCAAGGGTAACATTCTAATCTGCAAGGACTTATCAAGCCGTCGCTAGCATTATGCTGGTCAAGACCTACTAGCCAAGCCCCGAGTCGCTGTGTCACCAGATTAACAGTCTATCACACCAGGAACCTTGTAGAAGGAATATATTCTTTACATAGAAGATAAGACCCCTTTCACCCATGGGTCCCTTCTAGATAGTAGATTCCTTCTTTTTACAATGTTTTCCATGATTCCATCCTTCTTTCTTTTCTTCTTCTTTTCTTCTCCTTACAACGAACCTTCAACCCAAAAAAGCAAAAGGTGTGCCTTGTTCGCACAAAAGGCAGCTCAGTGCCTTAGAACCTAGAGATTAGGACCTGAACTCCTTAGGGTTATAAACTGATAGCCTACGGACATGTTTTGATCGGAGCTCTTTTTAAAGTAGGGAAATTTCAAACAAACAACCACAGACTCAAATATGGCGAACAAAGTAATGGTTGGCGGGTGGGGGTGGGGGGGGGGTGGGCAACCCAGGTGAGGGGGATTAAGATGTACAGCCTTCCAGTTACAAACGACATTAGTCATGGGATGAAAAGTACAGCATAGGGAACACAGACAATAATGTAAGAACATCATATGGTGACAGATGGTAACTACACTCATCGTGGTGAGCGTTCTGCAATGTATGAAAGCGTTGAATCGCTATGTCATAAACTCGAAACTAATGTACTATTGTTTGTCAACTCTACTTCCATTTCTTAAAGAGTCGGGAAGTTTCATGTTAGAATTCAGATTCCCAGCTTCCCTTGAAAATTTGAAGGAGCAAGCAGTTTCTGGCCTCACATTCCTCCACAGCAACCACAGCTCAGGCTTGTGAGGTTTCATTTTTACGGGGGGCTTAGGCTCTCCGGCTCACCAGACTCCCCACCACGGATTTTAACTTGACTCATCTGCCTCATTCCTTTCTTTTACGTGTCAGGCTTCCGAAGGTTTCGGAGTTGTGACCCCTGCTTGAAGCTAATTCTGAATTTTCTCTCTCTCACCATACCCCATACGCCGACCCCCCGGCAATTTATCTCCTCTCTATAAAATGTGCTCGTTGTTATTTTCCACTCACTTACCTTAATTCCATTATTGTGCTGGCTCTGAAGTCCTTCCAGGCTTGAGGACAGCTCTCCCAACAATGCCTTGCCTTTTGTTTAAGCAACGCCCCAAATCCCACCTCCTTTTAAAAGCCCTTTTTGACGTGATAATGGTAGTGGATTCACCTGGATTCAGCCATGTTCCCATTTGAAACCCAGGATTCAAGACTTCATATGCCTCAGGTCAAAGCCCGATTACAAATACAAATACAAATCTTTCCGGATTTCGGAGAGATGCCCAAGACATGAGGGCGGAGTCTTCAGATAAAGCAATATTCTGTAATGCGAAGACTGAGAAACACAACAAAGTCCCTTGCGAAGAGACAGAGTCGGTCCAAATTTGGAGAATCGGTGAGGATATTGGTTATCAAAGTGTGGTCCTTAGATGGGCGGCACCAGCCTTGCCTTTGAACAGCGTGTTAAAAACGAAGTCTCAGGCTTCACCCTCGACCTAACGGGTCAGGCACTTGGGGGGAGGGGGGAGGCTGGGCCCAGCAACCTATGTTTTAACAAGCCTTCCAGAACATTCTGACGCATGCGGCAGTTGGGAAACCACTGACTTAGAGCTATCTGACAGCATTTGGCCTTGTGGTTCCTGTCTGTGCAGAGTAATTGGACTCTCCTCCCCTAGGGACAGCTGATTCTGCTATCTTTATATATGTGTATATACATATATATATAGTTGGGTTTTTGTTTTTTTTATTTATTTTTGAGAGACAGTGTGAGCAGGGGAGGGTCAGAGAGAGAGGGAGACACAGAATCTGAAGCAGGGTCCAGGCTCTGAGCTGTCAGCACAGAGCCCGACGTGTGGCTCGAACTCATGAACCCGAGATCATGACCTGAGCCGAAGCCGGATGCTTAACTGACTGAGCCACCCAGGCGCCCCTATAATATATTTTTTGGAGGGGAGGAAAGGGAGTAGGGGAGGGCAGAGGGGAGGCAGAGGGGGGGAGTGGACAGAGGATCCGAAGCGGGCTCTGCATTGACAGCACGGAGCCTGATATGGGGCTCACACTCAGGAACGAGAGATCATGTCCTGCGCCAACGTCAGTTGCTTAACGGGCTGAGCCACCCAGGTGCCCCTCTGCTGCCTTTTTAACATTTCCCAGAGTCCCTCATGGCTGCAGGTTCGCGATTCCCCAAGTAGTTCAGCATCAGTGCCACCGGAGGACTGGTCCCCGGCTCTCCCCGCTCCCCACATGAATCAGCAGGTCTGGGCTGGAGCCTGGAAGGGTGCACCTCGAACAAGCTCCCTGGGTGACGCTAGTGATCACTTACGTGGTCGCTTGTAGAAAAGCCCCTGCTGATGGGCTCGTCTCTTTCCACCCACCACTGAGCACAGGGCGGGGCCACTGGGCACTCCGGTTCCCCGAAAACCACTTCCGAAGCCCACTGGTTTTGGAGGGGTGCTGAGAGGCACGGGGCTTCTCGAGTTACACACCTGTCTGCGCCCCGCACCAGTCTGCCGGCAAGCCGCGGCTCTCCCGCCCGGATGCCCTCGCTGCCACTCTGTGCGGTAGGACTGCCCTTTGGGGCTTTTCGTAATGACGTTTGACCCATAATATGCTTTCTGCCTGGCCACAGGGGATTGTTTGCAGACCTTCTGGAGGGTTAATAAATAAATGATGGGCTGCTTTCTGGCCACGGGAAACCATCTCAAGGTCAATGATATTGCAGAGCAGGGCTTTACAGAGCTTGCTAAGATTAAAAAATCATCAGCTCCCACTAACCACATCCCCTCTTTTCCGAAACTTTGAAGCTTTGCTGCTGCAAAAAGAAGCACAATTAAGCCTCGATAAAATTTTAATAGCGGGAATTATGCACTCTGCAACCGGCCTACAATTAGCCGTTGCTATGCTACGGGCAGAACCTAATCACGATAATGAGGCAAACAAAGGGAGGGAATTAATCAGGGCTATAAGGTTAGAGCACAGCCGGTTCCATCTCCAGCGCTGATTTCTGAAACAGCAGTCGGGGCCCCTGGGAAATCTCAGTCCTGTGCAAGGTTAGATTAGCGGGTGGGGGGTGGGTGGGTGTCACATCTTCCGAGTGAGGAAGGTTACGTGCAATCTCATTCCTGCACCATGAGGATGCATTCGTTTTAAAAAATGATGATGCCCCTGCTCTTCCCTGAAAGAGGTATTGCTACACACCACACACGTGCTTGGCCCTCTAGGACCTTGCTACTCCAAGTGTGCCCCTTGGACCTGTGGCATCGGCACCACCAATGATGCCGGGGGCTTGTTAGAAATGCGGAATCTCAGGTCCCGCCCAGACCTCCTAAATCACAGTTGGAGTTTAAGGAGACCCCCGGGTGACCTGGGTGCAGAGCGGAGAGGAGACACCCTGCTCTAGAATCCATCCGAGTAACTGTAACGGTTGTTATTATAATTGGAACTATGGTTTCTGCCAGGTTCTGTGTGAGGCAGTCGATGTGTATGACTATCTCATTTAGTCCTTGCCGTAACCGGATGAGCCTCCCACCCCCGCGATGCGAGTGAAGAAGCTGAGGCTCGGAGAAGTTGAGGAACTTGCCCACGGTCACCAAACTAGTAGCAGGAGATCGTAACATTGTAATTTCAGGGGTTTCTGACGGCAAAGAGATCCTGCATGGAGAGGGGGGGACAGGGCACTGGCGTGAGTCAGCCTCCGACTCCAGACTCCACCCTTGGTGACTGGGAGAGCACTGAGTCAGAGGGAAAGATGATTTGGGGAGAAAAACCGGCACCGTGATTTGAGACGTAGGACGTTTGACGTGACTCGCAACCTCCTATCAGCAAGATTGATGCTCAGCCGACAGATGTTTCCTGGGAGGGACAGCAAAATGAATGAGGCACCGAAGCAAACCGATGACAGTTCACAGTAACTGAGTCCCACGTGCAGGGCCGGAGCACAGTGCTTTACAGGCACTGCCCTCCCGGCCCCTCCACAGCTTCCCCAAAATCTGGGATGCACAGTCTAATCACCTAGGGGGCTTTAACAAAGACACCAGGACCTGGTGCCCGCCCCCTAACAGATGTCACAAAGTTGAGTGAGGGTCCTGGTTCAAGGTGATGAGAGTGTCAGCTGGGTCTCAGTGAAACCTCCAATTCCATCCACGTTCCTCAACCAAAGAGCACCAGGAACACGTGTGTAGTTAAGCAAGTGAACGCACTTGGGCTTTGATGGGTGACTTGGGGGGGAGGTCTCAGGAAGTGGGGGTTGCTCTAGATTGGATGGGGGGCAATGATAGCAAGTGGGGCAATGCTGTGAATATCTCAGTAGATCTCCTCGGAGAGGAGGGGAGACTGGAGTGAAAACAAAGTTGAAACTGTCAGGAAGCAGTCACTCGTCATGGCCAAGAGACGGGCTCTCTGGTATTTGCTGGGCGGCAGAGGGCTCCTGTTTTGTCTGTGCTGAAACAAAATGATGGCGTGGCCTTGCTTCGTCTACTTTTATCTTGGTCTCAGGGTAAACTTGTCTGAGGTTGGCATTCTGTGAAATCGTGTTTATCTAACAGGAGCTTAACCCGGCTTGGCTCAGTGTGTCAGGCCAGCTTCCGAATGTCAGGGCGCTACTGTTTTCTCTCCCCGCACCGAGCCCTCCCATCCACCCTCCTTCCCAGCCAGCAGGCAAAGGAAAGTAGAGGCTAAGGAAAAGTGAGGAAGGTATGCAGCTCAGGAAGTGCAAAGACAAGGCAGAGAAGGAAGAGGTGCTGGGGGGTGCGGGCAGAGTGACCTGATGAATTCCGCTGCCCAGCCCCAAACTTGAACACGGGTGGCTGGGCCCGAAAGGGCCCCGACGGAGCAACAGGACGAGGCGAAGCCACTCACTAATGTTGCCCTGCAGCCCCGCCCTCACGTGTCAGCGGTGACCTTGCAGCCCATCCCCCCTCAAAGCAAGCACTCTTTCCCGCCATCTGTTTGGCATCGAGCGCTGGTGATGCTCAGCTTGGTGTGAAGGGGAACCGACTCACGGAAGGGGAGGTGCGCAGGAAGCCAGGCCCGAAGCCCTGTGCGGGAGGGGTGGGGAGAGGGGCGGGGAGAGGGGCGTAGGCACCTGCGCGCGTTCACCCCGGCTTAGGGAAATCTTGGCCGGACTAGGCAGGTTGACACGCAAGGTGTATGGGCCGAGGGCTCTCCCTGAATCTGGAGTCTGGCCCCAGAGCTGGTGTCTGCAGCCTCCCTACCTACACTCCAACGTATCTGGAGCAGGGGGAGAAGGCACTGCACCTGAGCCCTCTGGTGCCCACCTGGTTCAGGGACTGCCATCTGGGGGGCCTGTGCCATTCCTCCACTGGCACCAAACCTGCCATGTCTGTTGTGCCTTTCTTGCCTTGGCTCCAGCTTTCCCTTTTCCTGGAAAGCCGGTGCCTACTGGGCCCCAGCTACCCTTGGGACTGAATGTCAATTTCTGCTTCCAACAATGGAATCAATGACCCCCTCCTCCGTGCTCCCAGGGGGAGGCCATTGCCCCTGCTTCTACTGAGAAACTCCTCACACTGTGTTTGTTATTATGTGTTCCTTACTGGAGTGTCTCTCCCACTGGCAGGGAACAGGCTTATTTATCGCTTGGTCCCCAGCCCCTGGAACTTGGCCAGAGTCATAGTGGACATTTGGTAAATGTGTGGGGAGGCGAGGAGAGAGAACTCGACCGCCCTTCTAAACTCCCAGCGATGTCCTGGGGTGTGGTGGGGGGTGGGAGCTGCAGAAAGGCAGCCCTGGTTGGTGTTGAAGGCAGGCAGCGGGTCTCCCCCTCTGGGCCCAGCCACGGCCAGCCACCCCTGCTCTTCCCACCTCACTGAGGCTTTTATGGAGTCGAGAGGAGATGAGGCAGAAGAGGATGAGTTCCAAACTCAGGAAGAATCTAGGCCACGGAAAAGCAGCAGGTATTCTGCTGTTCGCTCCGGAGGGCGCCAAAGGAAGGGGTGACGAGCAGGTGGCTCCCCTGTTAACACAATCTGAGTGCACAGCTTTGCTCTCAGGAGCCAACTCCTTAGGGAAGCCACAGAGACAAACAGAACCAAACCATAAACGTCAAGCCAAGTTCCCAGGGCAATGAGATGGGGGGACTTAGGGGCCAGGAAACATTACTCACCCCCTGGGCTCCCTCAGGGGAAGCAGAGTTAGCTTCAGTCCTTGACTGGGATGGCTGTGTCCCTGGGGAGATGCAGTATGTGGCCGAGTCTCCTGGCCGGTGTCTGGGCCTCTGCGGGAGGGACCTGCGCTCTGTGACGTTCAGAGAAAGCCTGGTCTTCTCTTTGCAAACAAATTGTGCATCTCTCCAGTTACGCACCGGAGCTTCGGTGAGGATGCTAAGTGAAAGTGACAACCAGCACACGCATAATGATTCACAGCATTTGTAACGGGCGAGACACATCAAGGGCCTAGGGAGAGGCAGAAGGGAGGAGGGATTTCTGTTCTAGCTGGAGATGAGCATGGTGGTCGGCACCTCGGTACTCAGCTGCCTGTCAAGTCCTACCTCAGGCCGTGTCAGGAACCCAGAGGCTCCTTTCAGAAGTTTTGGGGCACAGTCAGGGGCGGGGAGGAGGTGAGAGAGAGTTGGGAATAGTATTTGAAATGTCTGCCTGAGCCCACCCCCATGGGGGCACAGAGGCAAAATCTTGGCAGTCATGATCTCAAAGAGGCCACGCAGCATAGCAGAGTGAGGGGAGAGCCGGATGTCAGGTAGGCCAGGGTTCAAATCCCAGCTCTACCCTAACTCGATCTGTGATCTTAAAGCATTTGAATTCCCCAGGCTTCTGTTCCATCATCTGTAACAGAGATCAGGTCCCTCCTCTGAAGCTCTTGGGATGTGGAGTAAAAGAAGGATGGGCACCTGGGCGGCTCAGGTGGTTGAGCGTCTGACTTCAACTCAGGGCACGATCTCGTAGTCCATGAGTTCCAGCCCCGTGTCAGGCTCCGTGCTGGCAGCTCAGAGCCCGGAGCCTGCTCCACATTCTGTGTCTCCCGCTCCCTCTCTCTGTCTGCCCCTTCCCCATGCTGTCTCTGTCTCTCAAAAATGAATACGTGTTAAAAAAGAAAGTTTAAAAGAATTAAAAAAGAAAGAAAGGACATGGCCCAGTGGGTTAAGCTTCCAGCTGTTGATTTCGGCTCAGGTCGTGATTTCGCAGTTCGTAAGATTGATCCCCGAATCTGGAGCCTGCTTGATATTCTCTCTCTCTCTCCCTTTCTCCCTGCCCCTCCCCCGCTCTCAAAATAATTAAATATTTTAAAAAAGAAAAAGAAAGAACATGGCCCCTAGGGAAGGAGGGAGCACAGCCTGGCCTGCTGGAGCTCCCAAGGACGTTCCCTTCCCACCACCCCTCCTCTTCGCAGGCTTGGAGCCTGCCCTCCTCAGACCCTCCCTGCCCACACACCAGACAGCCTAGTTTCTCACGGCATGAATTACCTAGGAAATTCTCTTGCATCTAGACACTCCGTGAGTGTGTGCTTGGCAGAGAGGAAGCGGCTGGCTGGAGGCACTGGTTGGTGGGTTCCAAATATTGGCTGTCCTAATTTGTCCTAAGGAATGGCTGTCCGACTGCCTCGAGGGCCTCAAGCTGGAGTGGGCTGGGAGTAGATAAGAGTCTCTTCTTTCCCATCACGGTGTTATCGACTCTAATCGCCTCTCTGTCCAGACTTCCAGCCTCCAAGTTTTCAGCTTCAAGTGATTCATCTCAGAGGCCACCCCCACGGGCCCCTCATCTGCTGTTTAATTGGAGAAGGGGGTGCTGGAGGCCCCAGAGCCTTAATTGCATTTGTTAATGGGTAGGTGCAATTATGCCTGCCACACTCCTGCACACTGCCAGGCAGACGGAAGATGATTAAGGGGATCTTTAAAACTCCAGCTCCCTCCAGCCCTCTCTGCTAATTGAGCAGCGGAGGAAGCGATATTGAGCTCCCCCACTCCTTTCTTTAAATTAACTCCTGGCTCCAAAGTCCTCCTCAGAGCAATGCATTGGCCACATGGCTCAGAGCATTCTGTTCCAACCCCATCTGTCACCCGTCACTTAGGCACAGGGCCCAGCCAGATCACCAGTGGGTCCATCCATCACCCATGGACTGGGAGTAGTAGACTGGGGGTGGGGGGTACCATTATGGCCCCCAGAGGGTGATATCATCCAACCTGATTTAACTGAGAGGTGACCTGAAAGTGCCCCATCATCTCCCTGACTTGGACCACCTGTGCTCAATCTGGACTACTACAATTGTCTACTGACCAGTCCAGGTGCCTTGACTCTGTGTATTCTCCACCCGGTAGCCAGAACAGAGTGACCTGCTTGAATCATAAACAAGGTCAAGTATGAGTGCTAAAAACACCTTAACAGCTTCCTGCATTACCCAGAATGCAATCCAAGCTCCACGCCGTGGCTTACAAGGCCCCTGGGGGCCTGGTGCCTGGCAGACTCTCCGTTCTCAACCAGCATCCTCCGGCCCTTGGCTACTAACTCTAGCCACACCGGTCTTGTCATTCCATTCACCAAACACACTAAGTTCTTCCTGGCCTCAGGGCCTTTGCACATGCGCTGTCCACTTTTGGGAAGAATTTGCCTTCACACCGCAAATTCCTACCCTTCAGGTTTTTTAAAATAAATGCTGCTTAAGAGAGGACTTTTGTCCTGTGACTGCCATATCTTAATTTCCCACTGTCTTATTTCTTTTTTAAAAAATACTCGTTTCCTTCAAAGCATATATTACAATTTGCAGTATTTTCATTTTGTTCTTTTGCTATATATTTTCGCTGTGGTCTGTGTCTCACTAGACTATAGCTCCGTGAGGTCACGGTCCTTCCTTGAGTTCACTGTTGTATCCCAAACGCCTATCGGGGTGCTTGGTACTTCTTCACTCATTGAACAAATATTTATTGAGCACCTGCTATGTTGCCAGGCACTCTCTCAGACACGAGGGGCACAGCAGTGAACACACAGGGCGAATCTCTACCCTCCTGGATCTTACATTCTAGAAAGGACCGGAGAGGCAGGCAATAAACAATGACTATCATGAGTAAGTTATAGAGACTATTAGATGGTGACCAGGGCTCTTTCTACCAACCAGGGCTGATGCTAAATAGTTCTCTGTGATCTTGGGAATTAAACGTTGGGTAAGAAGCTAACGAGATTAGGAATGTGTGTGGGTTTGTGTGCATTGGGGGGGCGGAAGGACGATCCATTAGCAGACTGGGCATGGGTGCATTTTGTTCCCATGCAAATGGACAGGTCAACTTACACCTTCTTTCTTCTGGGCGCCCATCTCCCTCCTAGCTTTTCTCAGAAACACCCCCTCTCTGCATCTTACATCTCCTTCATTCCCCACAGGAAATCTCCCACCCTGTATGCCCCTCAGGGGGGGTGGTCAGGGGAACTTGGACTTTGGCCTGCCTGGCATTCATTCTCCTTTCTTCTGGAAGCGGCATCCCGAGTTTTACTTGGAGACCACTCCCGACCCCGTGAGATACGGGCTTGGTAGGACTGCCGATCACAGCATCTGCCCTCTCCCAGCCAACAGGTGGCACTGGCCCCAAGCGCCCCCGAATGCAGAGCCGGGAAGGTTTCAAAACCGTGTACTCATTCCAACAAAATGACTGTCCACTCGTTCCTGCCCCCCCCCTCCCCAAGCCGCCCTGCTCCTGTCCGTAGCAGCCATGTGTCTCACTTGTTTCTTTGTGGAGCCGCACCACGTCCTTCTGTACCAGCTTCCTTGGTCACCACAGTGGGGTTGGTTGGTTTCAGTTGCTCACGGCCAGAGAGCCCCTGACCAGTGCTGAGCGCCGCACCAGTACAAACGGATGTGGCTGAGGACCGGTGCTCTTGTTGGCCGGGGGGGTGGGGGTGGGGGCCGAACTGGGGCTAGAAGCCGATGCCTTTGGGCCTCGATTTCCTTGTCACAACATGATGAGAATAACAGCCTGTTCCTCACCGGACAGGAGGGGTTTGCCTGTGGAAGTCCCCGGCAGCCCTCTCCCCTCCAGCCTTCTCCCTGACCTCACACGAGTCCAGGAGGGGCGGGAGTGAAGTGGCAGCCGCAGGTCCCCACAGAGGTTGCTATGGGAACCCCAGCCACATGTGCAGTACCCTGGAGGTGGGGGGAGCCCGCAGCTGCTAGGGGGCTGGCAGCAATGAGTCTGCGCTTTGGAGCCAAAAGGCCCAGCTGTTGTCATCCCCCCCTCCCCCCAGGTCCCAACTTGGCCCCGTCCGCAGGACTCAGAACAGAGCAGCTGTTCAGCCTGGGGAGATGAGAGGAGCACCGGACCCTCCGCTTCCAGTCTCCGAGGAGCTCAGAATCCTCGCCCTGCAAACAAGCCTTCAGAAGCCGAGTGGTTGATCAATCCCACAGTGAACCATCAGTGAGTCAGTGCTGGGCTCCCCACACTAAACTGAGTAGGCAGTGAGGGGGATGAGAATCAGAAAACAGTAGTGGGAAGACCTCAGTGGAAATAAAAATAGAAACTGGCAACAGCAAGCTTGGCTATTCTTTCTGGAGTGCCCACCAACCATTAGCCACTCAGCCCAGCTCTTTGCATATCTCCCGATGAGAGCCCAGGCCAATAGCTGCCAGGAGACAACAATATGCCCTTTGGCCCATGTGGAGGCAGGAGTCACCAGTGTGCCAAGGATCACCCAGCCAAGTGAGATCACCTGGTGTGATCTGAGCATCGTACAGGCCCGTTCATTCACTCACCCACATTTGCATCAGGCATGCTTGGAGATCTGCTTGAGACGCTTCTGTGCACACAGGTGACAATGACACTGGTGAGGGCCAACGAGACGCCTGTGAAAACATTAGCACAAGACAGTGTCAGTGCCTTGAATGTCAGGGCCAAGTGGAGAGCTGTGGCCGAACTGGGCCTCGAGGGATGGCCAAGTGGTAGTTTGGCGAAGGAACGATGCAAGCCAGGAGGAGGGAGCCTCAGGCAGCGCACCCAGCATGAGCGCGAGTGTAGGGCATGCGCATGCGCAGGAGTCCCTCGGCTGGTGCGCCGAGTGCATGGGGTTCTGGGCCAGCTCGTGCCAGATCGCAAAGAGCCATTTCTGGGACACCAAAGGATTGAAACTGCATCTGGGGAGGAAAGGGGAGGCCGCAGAAGGCTTTTCATCAGGGGAGCGATGTGATCAGATTTGCCTGACTCTTGGGTCCAGGGCCGGAATAGAGGTGGGGATCCCACTGGGACCCTGCGGCTGTTGTCCAGGGGCCCAGGTGGTGGGGAAAGGGAACCGGGACTGTGGGAGGTGGGGAAGAGGGACAGTTAGGTGAGACATTCAGGGATGGAATCGGTAGACTATTGGGGGCAAGAAGCTGAGGACACAATTATGTTCTTTGCTAGAAGCCTCTGGGCGTGTCTCTGTGGTGTTTGCGCGTGACGGCACGCACCTGTTTCCATGCATGCCACGTGTATGCGTGCGTGTGCATACATGCATGTGAGGCTGCTCTCTGGAGGACACTGGGGCCCCGCATGCACCTGGGTATGTGAGCTCCTGTGTGCTCTTAGGCACATCTGCAGGCAAGACTGTCTGTGTGTCTTATGGTCTGTGTGTCCACCTGCTGCTCCCGGTCCAACTGTGAAGCCCCCGCGCCCTCGTGCTCTGGGCTCAGGAGAGCACTCACTCACTCAGGGGAGCACTCACTCTGTGTGCCAGGCACCTCCAGGGACTTAAGCTGTAGAGGCTCCCACTGCTACCAGGAGAGGCACCTTGTTCCTGTTTGATGCTGCAATGTGAACCCCAAGGCAGTTCTTCAAAGGGCGCGCTGGGGGTGGGAAGGAAGAAGACACACACTGAACTAACCCGGCCCCTGCTTGGCCCTGGCCCAGGGACCCTTCTCCACAGATAGGCTGTGACTCGAAACTGCATTTCCCCCAGACTGGGATGAGGGGCTTCCAGGAAGGAGGGATGGGCAGGGCAGGGGGAGTGGAGCAGAGCTGCCCCTCCCACCCAGCAGGTCCCTTCACCACTAGGCTGGCAATAGGAGCTGATCCGAGGAGCCCTCCTTCCTTCTTGGTCTCCTCTTTCCCTCCCTCCCTTCCTCTCTTCTCCCCTCTTCCCTTCTCCCTTCCCTCCTCTTCCTTTCCCTCCCTCCTTCCCTTGCCTCCTCTATCCACCATTTCCAGAGGACTCCAAGGCTTCCCACTGACTCCTGTGTGAGTATTAACTCCGCTATTTAGTGAGTGTATGATGGCGGGCAGGTGCACCTCCTAACCTCACAGGATTGTTAGAATTCTGTGAATTCAGGCACGAGTGCGCAGCACTCCCCAGTGCCAGGCTCCCCGAAGGAACCCCAATAGTAGCCATCCATTCGTGCTGTGGATCAATAAGGTTGGTCCCCATCAAACTGGCTTTACCAGTCGGAGACATGGTCAGATGAGCAAATGGTGCAATGAGAATTTTACAGAAGGCAGGGTGCTGGGGTGCTCAGAAGGAGCTCAGAAGCATAAGGGCCACTCTTTCTAGATAAGGGATGGGATGGGGGGGGTCTTCCTGGAAGAGATGACTCCTGAGTCTTAAAGGCCAGCTGGATTTCACCGAGTGAGTCCAAGGTGAGGGCATCCAGGCTGAGGGGAGGATTTCGCTGGGGTGTGGGAAGAACCTCCAAAAACTCTACGGTGCATCCAGGCGTCTGGTTCTGTGTGGGAAGGTGGCCGCAGGCTACGATGCCAGGCAGGTCTGTGAGTGATGAGTGCCCTGGGGAGAATTTAACCAGATGACCAGTGCTGGGCTGAGGGGCCTCAGAAAAACCTTTCCAAGCCAACAGATGTATTCGGTGCAGGTGGTGGGCTCCCTGTGGTGGCCCCCTACACCCCTCCTCAATGGGCGGGGGTTGGTGGAAGGGCTGTGGCCCGTGGCCTTCAGCAGTCAGCTCCTGTAGGATGGCCTTAGCTGAAGGGGCAGTGGGGGGAGGCTGCACATCAGATGTCCTCCTTCCCCCGCAGCCAGTGTTCAGGGACTGACCAGTCCCTGAATAGAAGGATCTGGTCATTGTGGCCCAAATCAGGACAACTCTGAGGGGCTGATCTAGCTCCAGGACTTCCCTGAGAGGTCAGCTGAGGCTGTCACAGGCCTGCACTGCACCGCGACCTCTCCTTCTGCCTACCCTTCCTTTCCTCCCTCCCACCACCGCCTTTGCATACTTCTTCCCCTCTACCCTGCCCCTGCCCCATCTCTTTGTCTAGTGACCTTCCTTTTTGAAGTCCCACATGCATAGAGAAAGGTGCAAAGCTTTTTGAATTATGTGCAATTCAAATCCTTGTCAAGTGAACCCTTGTCAACTGTTGCCCAGATCAGGAAACAGACTTTTAGCACCTTGCAGGAGTCGATTTGGGCCTGTCTCCCTATTGAAGGAAACTACTGTCCTGACTTTTAACACCGTAGGTGGATTTAAGGTTTGCTGGTGTTTGGCCCTTAAATTCATGTGATTACCCGACATGCACACTTAGGTGTCTTCTTTCACTCAGTGTTATGCTTGTGTGATTCATGGTGCTGCACGTGGCCATAGATCAGTCATTTTCACTGCCGCACACATTTCCCGTGTCTAAATTACCATATTGTATTTATTTATTCGCTGCCCAGAGTAGTTTGGGTCCTTTCCAGTTTGCGACTCTCACAAATAGTGATAGAACGTGATTATACAGGACTTCCGTGTCTTAGAAACTAATTTCTGCTAGGTATATGCCCAGGCTCAGGGTTTCAGGGACGGGTCTGGGTACGTTCATCTCTAGTGATATTTCTGAACTGTTTTCCAAAGGGGCTGTGCCAGCTTACTCTTTCACCAGTAGCGCATGAGGGCTCCAGCTACCCTGCACCCTTGCCAAAATTTGACATTACCTATCTTTTTATTTCTGTTGTGGTATCATTCTCATATCGCTTTCCTTGATGGCTAATAAGATCAAGCATCTTTTCATGCTTAGTGGCTACCTGGACGCCCTCCTTTGTGAAGCCGCTGCTCTAACTCTTTTGCTTATTTACTGGTTTTTTTCCTTTATCGATTTGTAGGCATTCTTTATATATTCTGTATACTAGTCCTCTGCCAGATCCCCATCCTCCTTTTTTGAAATTCAAATATCCCCTAGAGAGGGGTGGAGGGATGGGGCTGTGGGAAAGAGGAGGATGAGGCAGGGGTGAGGCCCAGCATCACCAATACCTGAATGGTACCAAATTTCTTTCTCCTCTCTCTGAGCCTGGGAAGCCCTTCCAGAAAGGAGACGTCCTCGGCGAGGCTGCATTTTCCTTCCTCCTACCTATGTTCTTTCAACAGGCAGAAGCTGAAATACCAAAGAGGGGTCACAGAAGAGCCAGCAGCAAAGATCTGGAATTTTCGCAGTCAGGGAAAGGAGTGTGGGGGAGGAGTTTGACCTCCCCTGCTCCTCCTGGGTCTGCACATGTGGTGAGCGTGTCCAGAGGAGACGGGAAGGACAGCAGGAGCGCCCAGACTTGGGACGCCTGGCAGTGGCCTCCTTTCAGAGAGACCGTCACTGAGTCCAGGGGGCCCTGGAGCCCAAGGGGATTGGAGAAGGAGAAGGAAAAACCAGGGAGCCAGAATGTCTTGGGGGGAGATGTGATGGACCCCCCTCAGTGCACAAGATTCTATCTTCTTCATCCCCAGATTCCTGGCCCCTTAGCACAGGGGGCGCTCTGTGTTTGTCCAGCAGAAAGTAAGGGGGTCCTGTGGGACTTTCTGAGAGGAAGCTCAGGAAGTTGAGGGCCTGCGGGTGCTCATTCGTGTGAATGGAATGAATGAAGTTCAAAACGCCACGCGAATAATCATAGCACCATTTCTCGAGTGCCTACCGCTCACCAGGCACCTTAACTTCCTGGCAGCTGGTGTCCTACAAGAAGCACCTCCATTTTGCAGATGAGAATAAGTAACTTGCCCAAGGTCACAAGGCTGGAATTCCTCCCCAGCTCTGCCAGACGCTGAAGTCTGTGTGCGCCCTGCTAAGCGGTACAGCTTCTGATTAGGGGCTCCCCGCCCTCGCCTGCTGGGAACTGCTAAGGTGTTCCCAGCACGCAGCACACTTCTCCCTTACAGGGGTGAGAACACCGAGGCTGGTAGGCGAGGCTCCGGGAAAAGGGGAGGGGATAAAGGTGAAATCAAGGGCTCTCTCGCAGGCTGTATGTTACCTGCCACCTGCCTGCCTCCCTCCCTCCCGCTTCTCTTTCTCTTCCCTCTCTCCCTTACATGAATACTAACTGAGCCCTACTGTGTGCTAGGCCTGTGCTAGGGCCAAAGTGAAGAAAAGAGGCACAAAAACCTTGCCTTTGTGCAGCTGATTCATGCTCAGGCGGTGAACACGGGAGACAGTCACTCATCCACGGACTATATAATCACAGCCGGGGGTGGGAGGGGAGGGGCTCACATGTGCTTTGCTCCTCCTGCTGCAGATATTCCCCCCAGCACCGGAGGGCCCAGTGTCTGTGAGTTCTGTTCCCAGAGGCCTCTGTGCTGCCGAGAGAGCCAGCCACATAGGCTGCTGTTGCCAAGCACCCTGAAGACATCCCTCCCCTTCCTGGCTTTTGTTTTGTGAAAACACGTTTTCAGGGGAATTGTGCTGCATTGTCTGAGGGATGCGGGGCTGGGAGGGAGGAAAGAGCGGGGAGTTTCTCCCAATCAGAAAAGGATGAAGCTTGGGAGGTGGGGAGGGTGCTCTGGGGGACCTTAGCGGGGAGGGGTCAGCTCACCACACAGGCTCCCAACACAGTCAGAGATGCAAATAATCCCTCACACACACAGGCTTGGCAGCGACGCCATGGAGTTTCTAGTCCTTGGGATCTAGGAAATCTGGGCATAGCTATTACCTGTGGGGTCCAGAGCGGAACGGAGACTGGAGCACCTACCCTGAACGACGTGTATTCCATAAGGCCCCAGAGACCCCTGCCTGAGTTGGGGGGTGGGAGCTTCAATGTCAGCTAAGGTGGAGTTCCCACTCTCACGGCCACCTCCTCTATTCCTCATCTAGATGTCCCCAGTTCATGTGCAAACTCCTGGCCTCTGAACTATCCTATTTTTGCCTACTACAGTGGTTGACCTCAATCCAGAACCTGTACCTGCTTTCCGGCATCTTCCTCCTGGGGCACTGACCCCGGGCGACCCTGAAGGAGAAGGAGGGATGGCACTACGCATGGGGGACTTGTAAGGATGAAACGAGATATTTCATGTGCAGCACTTAGTACAGTGCCTGCCTGGCACATGGAAAGTGCCTGATCAACATTAGCTATTGTTGTTAATTACCTCTCTGGGCAGAGCGGAAAGGGAAACAGAGGTGGGGAGGGGCATGGACATTCAGATAGTTGGATTACAAACAGCTGGTGCAGTTCTGGGCTCCTCGGATCGGATCAGATGCAGGAAAGGGACCCAGGACATAGAATACATATGTGCTCTCATGCAGCACGCCAGGGGGTGGTTGTGATTTCTTCCTGCAGGTTGTGGGAAGTACCGGTGTTTTATAAGCAGGAATGTGCATTTCAGAGAGTCCACGCTGCTACTAGGGTGTGGAAGGCGGATCTGAGCAGAGTGAGGGCGTGTTGTCACAAGCCACGGACCCTGGTTTATGAGGACAGCACTTCGGCATCTAAACAGGCAACATACGGAGAAAGGGAGTCTAACCTATTTTCCAGAAACATCTCATTTTGAAGTGAGGAAGCAACTTTAGAATGTTAATTGTACAGTCAGGGAAGTGATACCGCAGGAGAGAAAACAACATCAACAAAAACCCGTAAAGAGATTGCAAGTGTGGCTCTGGAGGTGATCATGATTCAGGGGCATAGAAGTGTCAAACTTTGAAATCCTGACACTTTCCCCTCCCATTGACCCCAGGGGACCTCTTCTTCAGCTTGTGCATTAACTAGGACACTGGATTCCAAGCCGCAAAAGCAAAACTAAACATTTGTTCAAACGGGCTTAGTAACGGGAAGTTGCTGACTTGCATAACTGAAAAGCCTAGAGGTATCTGGCTGCAGGTGCAGCTTGATCTAGCGGCTCAAACAGTGTCATCTAAGAATTGGTTGCTCTGTTCTGCCGTCTGCAGCTGAGACTTCATCCTCAGGCCTTAGACAATCTCCAGCCACCTCAGGCTTCCTCCACACAATTATGAATGGCTGCACTGGTGCCTGACTCCACACCCTTACTTTATTCGTTCCAAGACAGGGCGGGGGGTGGACGTGTGTGGGGGCTCTCTTCTGGTAGAAGAATTCCTCCTTCTAAGAACCGCTGCCCTTTCCTCCACGCACTCACATCCATGTGTCCTTGCTTCCCACTGGCCGCGAGAGCTTACGTGGCCCTCTCTAAACGGAGCCGGGTGGTGGGGGCTGGGAGCTACAACTGCCTAAGGACTGACCCCCCTCACTCAAACCACACAGAAGGACAGGAGAGAAAGGGTGATTTCCTCAAGGCAGCTACCCTCAAAAAGTAGAAACAGGCCACCCTGACATTGTTTCTCCGTATGTCCTTACCTTTTGTGACCTTCCTCGTAGACTTTGGGGCTCCTCCTCTTTTCCCGTCCTTTTTGGGGTCCTCACAGTGCTGTCTTGGGTCTTCTCTCTCCTGAGCTGTCTGTCTTCTCTTCCACCTCCCCTCCCCAACCAGGTGTTGACTCCTGAATCCACACTGCCCGTCCCGGTATCACCCTGTGCATTAGACAACAGGTTCAATTGTCTGCTGGACCCCTGCCTTCAGGGATGCGGCTGGGGTCTGAAACCCAGCATCTCTAAAACCTGCTCCGAAACGGCTTTGAAACCCGGCCAGCCTTGACCCTTCCTCCCCTCTCACCCAGATGTAACCAAGCCCCAACTATGAATCCTGGGGAGTGCATCAAGCTCTTTCCAGCCCCACTGCCCAGCTCATGTTAGGTGCTCGGGAAGCACGGGGTGACAGACAGTCTATTTCACACCCCCTGTTCTGCACGACCTCCTCACTGCTCCCGTGGCCACCAGAGTGGCCTTGCCACAAGGGCAGGGCCTGTATTGTTGTAACTGCTGCCTGAGCAGAGCCTGGGATGGTGCCTGGTGCTTAACCATCTCTCCAGAACTGCAGGGACTGAACACATGGACGAGTGGATGAGAGAGGAAAGAAACAGGGATTGCCTCCAGGGGGAAAGAGTCAGCATCTGGGAAGCCCTGGGAAAGCAGGGGGTGCCTCGGGCCACCTACCCCGGCCTTGGCAGCGTCTGAGGCCTCCCCCCACCACTCTGTCCCACACTCATCAGGGCGGGGGGCTGTGGAGAAGCTTCTGGTGTGAGGCGGCCAGTAGGGCAGAGGATTCTGAAGGCCCTTTGGGTCTCCGGATCCCTTAGGCTCCGTACAGTGAGTCCCGACGACCACCTGGAACAGCTAAGCATTGACATGCCCCGTTTCCTGTTTGAATTCATCAAAAAACAAGCACCTCAAAGCTGGGGCTCTGGGAACAAAGCATGCTTGTTCTTCCCCCGCCCCGGTCACGGTCACGGGTGCTGGGCATGTGGGTTAATGACACCTAGGATTCCAGCTCCTGCGGGGACATGAAAATGCGTATCGGGAGGAAGGCAGAATGGGCCTGCCTGGCTGTAAAAAGCTTGCAGACTTTATTAACCTCCTGTGACTTGGCCACGATGGCAGCTGGTGGCAAACACAAATGTGGAAACAGACATGTGGCTTCATGACTTTGGTTTTCTCTATGAGGTCTCTGTACTTTTCTAGACAAAGACTTGCTCTTAACCTCTCTCCTGCTGGACAGGGGCCTCCTTCAGCCCTCGGCAGGCTCGGAAAGAAAAGAAAAGGGAGGAGAAGACTGTGCTTTGTCATGTTCCTGCAGGACCAGTTTGCGTGCGGCACACCTCCCAAGCATTATCTTGTTTAAACCTCACAGTCACCTTGAAAACCAACATCTTCACCTTCCTCATTTTTATAGATGAAGAGACAAAGGTCCAGAGAGGTCCCCTGGCTTGTCAGAGGCTGAATGGTTGCTGAGTGGCAATACCGGGCCCTGCATACAAATCCGTTCTTCCCATAGACCTTGTCACCAGGCTGCCTACACAGCCATGGTTAGATGTTAGGGTCTCCATGACCTGTATCGCACGTCAGAAGCACAGGGATGGGGAGGGGCGTGGGGGGGGGGTATGTTTCAAACTTCCTTTGGCTCTGGCTCCCAAGGAGAAGCCTGAGTAGTAAACTTGATAGAACAACCCAGGTTTCATGTTCGCAAGAAAATAATACACACGTACTGTGATAGATTCTCTGCCTGATTTCTCCATATGGGGTTTGCCTTCTATTATGCTGCTTAAAACTTTTTCTTTTTAAAAAATGTTTATATATTTATTTTAAGAGAGAGGGTGCAAGAGAGAGCAGGGGAGGGTCAGAGAGAGGGAGACAGAATCCCAAGCAGGTTCCACACCATCAGCACAGAGCCCGGTATAAGGCTCGATCACGAATCATGAGATCACGACCTGAGCTGAAACCAAGAGTTGGATGCGTAGCCAACTGAGCCACCCAGGCGCCCCTCGTTTTCTTTTTAACATAGAGAGATTCCAGGAAGAAATCCCAAAGTGAGCCATTAGGCTCCCTGGTCAGATGAGCCTTTGGGGACACTAAACTTGCTGTGCAGCCTTTCACCAAAATATACATGTATCAGATCATAACGTTGTACCCCTACATCTGCCAATTATATCTCAATAAAGCCAGGGGTTGGGGAACCTAAGTATAACTTTAGGAAATCCAAACAGCAAGAACGTTTTTAAAATTAAGTACTATTCTCTCTCTCTCTCCCAAAGGCAATCTTTGCTGACATTTTCTTGTGATTCCTTCAGCAAAAACGAACATATCCACACAGAACTGTATTTTGTTTGTGACGTGAGTGGGGTCACAGGATACCCCTGAGATGTTCTTTCTGCACCTGGTTCTTTCCACTCTGCACCACATCTCAGAGAACCTTCCCACACTAGCACCACCTTCCTTTTCCTGAACACATGGTGTTCATTTTCTTTGTGCGTTTGAAAACCTGGTTTGGGGGTCTTTTTCTTCTCAAACTCTTAGAACCTTCTGGAAGTCAGTTTTCGGTCAACTTTATGTGTAACAAACACATTTTCCTTGTTCTTCGATGGCTAACCTCAAACACATGTTAGCATTTCTTGTTTCTAGAGGTAGCTCAAATGAGTGGTGCTCAAGGACCAGGAGGAGGGCAGGAAGGGGCTGTATCCGTTTTCTATAGCTGCTGTAAGAAAGTATCACAAATCTGGTGGCTTAAAACCAATGGAATTTACCGTCTGAGGTTGGCAGGCTATAAAGTGGGTGGGCGGGGCTGTGTTCCTCCGGGAGGCTCTGGGGGAGAACCTATCTCTTTGCTTCTTCCAGCTGCTGGCCCCGCCCCTTGATTTGTGGCCCCTCCCCACAAGCCCGCCTCTTAGAGTCTTCTCTCCTCCCTGGCTGTTTCAGTCCTTTTATCTTTTCTATTTGAGCCTCCCTATTGCTCTTACAAGGATCCCTGTGATTACACGGTGCCCATCCAGATAATCCAGGATAATCTCCCCATCTCACAATCTCTAATCACATTGGCAAAGGTCCCTTTGCTGTGTAAACTGTGACTATGTCCAGGGATTAGGACGTGGGCATCTTTCGGCGGGTGGAGGAGGGGTGGGGTGGAAGGGGTGGTAGTATTGCTCCAAATACTCCTCTAGCCACCCTTTCTCCATCTCTGGCATGCTGGAACTTTCTACATGTAAGGCTCGGTGCAGACTTCTTCCAACCCCACCTAAAAGGGGACACCCCGCTCTTCAAGGGCTGGCACAGCCCCATGTCTGTTTCTCACTCAGCTCTGCAAACTTCCCTCCTATCAGCACAGGGACAACTTCTGGAAATCAAGCTCTTGTGCTAAGAGGTTAACTCTCCCAGCTGGGCCTTCCTACCTCACCAGGCTGGGAGCTCCTGGAAGCCAAGGACCAAGGCTTCAGCTTTTGTGGTCATCATTTTGTACCCAATAGGCCTGGCATGGCACCGCCTGCCATCAGAGGGAAAAGGACAGATGGGGAGCTGGAAGCAAGGGAGGTGGCTGTTTCTCTGCAGCGCAGCAGGCCTCCCTTTCTCTTCCCTGAGGGGCCTCCGCACATCTGGGGCTCAGCCTGGGTCCCTCACTCCCCTGGGTGCCTAGGTTTTCTAAAGGCCACCTGGGAGCAGAGACTTTGCAGGAGGGTCTCGCCCTATTTCCCATCGAGCCATCCGTGCCCTCGTTTCTATTCAGCACGATGCTGGGGTCACCACAAGAGGAAACACAACGTCTTTCGGGATTCCGCTGTGGGTGGAAGGGGGGGGGGGCAAGGGGTGGTTTCTGGCGCAGGGAAGGAGTCCAGATACTGCCCTTCATCTCAGAGATAGAGGGGCGGACTGGATGGCCTCTTGGGGTGTCCACACCACCGCATCCCCACCCCCACAAATCTGCTGCTTCCTGCCTCTTTCTCTGAAACCTCCAGACTTGAAACCCCCCTGGGCAAGTGGCCATGGAATTGTTGTGCCTTCTGATTATAAAAATAGCACCTGTGTCTTATTATTAAAAAATTGTTAAGTCTCGGAAAAACATAAAGAAGCAGGAAACTATGATACCCGTAATCCAGATGCCCAGAAGGAACCATGGTTGACATTTTAGCCTATTTCCTTCTAGTCTTCTTTCTACACACATATATATTTGTAACTCCTGTGAGAGGCTTCCTTCTGGGATCCTCAGGGAGGAGGCGGCTGGAGATTCACTTAGGACCTCCAGGTGTCCTCAGTGGGGGGATGTTGGCCACGCCCCATGCTGCTTTGGCCCACGTCACTGGGGAAGAGGTTGAACAACCTTTCTCAGAAGTGGTCCTGGGACCTTAAGGAACATTTCAGGGGCGCCTGGGTGGCTCAGTCAGTTGAGCGTCTGGCTTCGGCTCAGGTCATGATCTTGCAGTTTGTGGGTTCGAGCCCTGCATCGGGCTCTGTGCTAACAGCTAGCTCAGAGCCTGGAGCCTGCTTCGGATTCTGTGTCTCCCTCTCTCTCTGACCCTCCCCTGCTCATGCTATCTCTCTCTCTCTCTCTCTCAAAAAATAAATAAAACATTAGAAAAAAATTTAAAAATAAAGGAACATTTCAGTTGTGTGTTGGATGAGAGCAGAAGGCCGTCTCCAAGTCTTACAGAATGAGAGTCCTATTTTGAGGGGGTGGGAAGAGGGTGTAGGTGTCTCACAATATTCCATGCCCCCCTAACCGCCCCCCCCCCTCCCGGAGCCATCCTGCTTGGATGTCGTTCTCCTTCTCCTCTCTTTCCTGTTGCCCCTCTGATGCCTCACCTCCTCCTGCTCAGGAATCCAGCTCATTCCCTTCCAGAACCACCTCTCTTCCTGAAACAAACGAGAAACTCTTGAATCTACTCCTGTGCCTCCCACATCCCCAGCTTCTGGCTCTGAATGACCATGGCTTTTCTCCACGGCTACCAGCTGCTCCTCTCTGGAAGACAAGTGGGTCTCCACAGGAGGGGTGCAGGGGATGAGGGAGGAGCCCTGTTCCCTGAAGTGCAGGGATAGAAGGGGGTGGGCGGGGGGTCCCAACCAGAGCTGCCTCACCCAACAATGGATCTATACAACAACTCAAGACGAATTTCTCCCAGGAACAAAAACACCCACAACCGTACAAATAATATTTGACACGCATAAGAAATTAACATTCTTCCTATTACTGAACTCGGAACTCTATTTCCGGTGAGCAAACAGCCTGACCTTATTAGCTGGAGAGAACATTTACCGCCTCTCTGTCAAGGTTAGATGACAAAGATATCCTTCATTAACTTGACAAAAAAGCATATTGCTTTAATTGCTTGGAAAGGAAATTGGGGTGTGTGGGGTGGAGGGACGGTGGGGTGGAAAGTCTCTTTTCAGTCCATCACACACGTATTTTTAACAGGCTTGAAAATACACAATTTTGTGTCTTGCTTTTTTCACACAATAAGCACCATCCTAACTTTTTTAAAAAGTCCCTAAACACCCCGTCTTACATAAGCACCATTTAAAATTATTGTGTAACATTCCGTTGTAGAGCACAGCCTGGGATGTTTAGGGGCAGAGAGTCAACATTCAGGATCATTCTTGCTAAAGTCAATCCTTAAGAGGCCTACGAACTAGCTTGGGAATTGCTGGAGACTTTCCAAAGAAATCACTAATAGGAAACAGCTTACATTAAATTGGAAAGACTGTCCTAGGACATCAGAGCTGGGTCCAGAGAGCGCTGAGGCCAGAACGGCTGTGACCGTGTGAGCTGGGGCAAGCCTCATATCCTGGGAGGAGCCAAGGTCAAAATAGTTTAAAAAAACAAAACAAAACAGATACAAAACGTACTCTACCTGGGTGATTGTGTCCACAGCCATCAATCTGTCCCCAGGGAGTAATACCAATGGCCATTTCATCTTGGACAGGGCCAGACAGCTGTATTCCTGGATGGGTATGAACAGGTGTAGGAGCAGCAAATTCCTAATTTCAAGCTCTGACCCTCTCAGAGACTAGGTAGCCCTCAGTCCTCAATCCTGACTGAACATTAAGCGGGGAGAAAAGGCCCAAAGGAAATACCCAGGACTTAATCACATTCTGATTAAAGAATATAAATCAGGAGCGCCTGGGTGGCTCAGTTGGTAAAATGTCCTGACATCAGCTCAGGTCATGATCTTGCAGTCCGTGGGTTCAAGCCCCGTGTTGGGCTCTGTGCACGGTTGGCTCAGAGCCTGGAGCCTGGTTCGGGTTCTGTGTCTCCCTATCTCTCTGCTACGCCCCTACTCGCACTCTCTTTCTCTCTCTCAAAAATAAACATTAAAAAATTTAAAAGAAAGAAAGAATAAAATCAGATTTGCTTTTTGCTCTGGAGAACCCTCGGGAAAGACAAAGCTCTCTGTTCAGTCTGGGCAGCGTACACAGCCTAGAATGACTTTCTGAAGGCAGGGGGTGGACTGTATGGCCTCCAGTATGTGTCACATCCACCCTCACCAACGCTTGGCAGCAAATCCTGGGATGTCAACAATTTTACAGAGTATTTTATGCCTTTTTTTTTTAATTTTGCAAACCTATTTTCAGGTCTCATCATCAGGGAGACTTGGTTAATAGGACAGAAATCTGGGGTTATGACAAGGAACTCTGCCTTAGGTCTTCTCAGAGGTGTCTAGCAGTCCTGAGTTTCATCCGGATGTCTGCATGGGACCTTCCAGGGCAGGGCTGGGCTCACTGCCCTGTTAAGATTCCTCTGTTGTCTTCCTGTGGAGGCCCAGCCTGACCAGATGTGGCCTGGACCTGGGCAGGAAGCCAAGGAAGAGGAAGCTAGCTCCGTGCTACATCACAAGAAGCTTTCAGGAGCAAGCCCTGAAATGGTCCTCCTCCCCAAGTCATGTCCCTCACCCCGACTCAACCATGTAGTCAGCCAGTTAGAGGCCTCCACACTACCTCCCAAGTCTGTCTTGGGTCCACTTCTCTTCCTCCCCAACACCAGCTCCCCAGTGTTGAAATGATCTCCTCACTGGTCTACCAACCTCCAGTCTCTCTACCTTGGGTCGATTCCTCATGCCACAGCCCATGTGATCTTTGTCATCTGAGAACTTCTGTTTCCAAGATGGTGTCAAGTGAATAATGCCCCCTTCTGTTACTGGAAATAATCCCTTTAATAATCCCTAAGACACAAAACAGGTGGGACAGTAGCCCCCAAAGGATGGGTCTTCAGCAGAGGCGCTCATAGGAGGAAGCAGAATGAGGACACCAGGGTGCAAAGTCTTCAGGATGGCTTACAAAACACACATCTGGAAGGGAAGGGACACACCGGGACAAGAAGCCCATAGAGCCCTCGTTTGCAACAGCAGGGAGCAGGTGCCCGTGCTGGTGGCCTGGGCTCTGCTGGACCGGGACTAACCATACTTGTAGGATGTAGTTTGTCTCCATAGCAACAGGGGAAGAGACTTTGCACTGGGAAGAGCCTCACTATCAGCGAAGAGAATTCAAAGCTAGGTGCCCTTCTATTGCCCCTGGGTCATAAGGAAAATTTAGCCCACCTGTAAGACAACCTCGGCCACTCTCATACAAGACGCCCAATGGGAAGTTAAAAAAAAGTCACCTGCTTCAGTGACGAGTAATCTATACAAAACAGTGACAAGAATAAAAGGAGGGGTGGGACAGAAAAAAACAAACAGCAGGCAAAGAAGATGCACGAAAAAATGTTGCCATAGAGCAGATGAAAAATCTAACCAGAAAAGTAAGAGAACACGGGGAAGCAATCGCCTCCACGAAGAAAGCGCAGACATTAGAGATCCCGCGAGGGGTCATGAAACAGTAGGAGGAAACGGATCCTGAGCCGGATTGCTCAGAAAAAAAAGACAGCCACCCAAACTTCATTCTTAAAATAAGCCTAAAATTGAAGGAGTAAAAGGGACCATAAATTCTGTTAAAACTTCAGTGAGAAATTCCAAGAGGAGTAAAAAAAATCTATAGAAAGGATCAGCGGGGAAACAGTAGCTCCGAAGGACAAAGAAGAGCTGTGTGTATGCACAAGCTCCTTCTGAAAGGGCACACGAGAAATTGATCCGATGGCTTGCCTCTAGGGAGGAGACGGGAGGGTTGGAGCAGGGCAGGGATGGAAGGGAGAATTTCCACTTTTCCGTCTTTTAAAAACATTGACTTGCATGAACCTAGTGGCTCTTCAAAAAATATTCTAATCAGGCAAATCCCCAAAGCCCCCGGCACACATACACATTTACCAATCTGATTATGTTATTTACTCGGCTCCCTGGAAACCTTGGAATGGCTCTCCTTGGCCGTGAGGATAAAGAGGACACATCCATCTCCAGATGCTTTAGCGGTAGGGGGACCACAGAATTTATTGTGCAACAGGGCAGGGTGGAGGCTGGACGGGGTGGGGTGCTAACGTGTGTAACCTGAGACTCAGGTCACCCACCTGTGCGGGTGCTCGTGACCTGACCCTTGCTGCCCTCTCCTGCCTCCGCACTCAGCCCCCAGCTCTGGGGCCCTGCGCCCGGCCATGCTCCAGACCGCTCCCTGGGGCTGCTCCTTCCGCCTGGTCTTCTCTCTCCTCCCTACCCCCCACGCTCCTCTAGGTCTTATTCTGCCCAATGCCCTTTGGATCTGATGCACCTCTGAACACTTAATGTATTTTGCTAATTCTAAACTACATGCTTCCCTCTCTACATTTGCACGTCTGAAATTAGAACAGGCCTTACAGTCCGCAGCGTGTCCTAGTTTCATCGGCAGCAAACTTGGTGGGCCCTAAATGAATGGCGCGTCCTACAACAGAAGGCGTCTGAGATTTGATGACACGCGTTATCACTTTGAACTAGAACTGTCTCGTTCCACGGCGGGCTTCCAGTCAGTAACTGGGGGTATCGTCAAGGACAGCACCGAGGGTGATTCTCCATGGGATTCTCAGCGGCGCTTCCAGGGAAACAGTAGTTCCGGGGTAAATAAATTCTACCACGAAGCAGAAATTTTCAGGAAAAAAAAAAAATCGGGTCGGGTTAGGGGATTTTTCTCTTGACAACTTCTGAAAGTAATTTTCCCCCCTGAACGTGTCTCTCAGTCTTTCAGGTCTCCAAAGAACCCAAACTTGATTATGGAATGAAATCAAGTTCCGTATCAAATACATCTTTATGTTTCTAACAGCAGGACTTCAGATCTATAAAGGAAAGTGAAATAAAAGTGAAAGAATATATATATTTGTATTTGAGAATTTCCATCTCAGCCTTGACTTGGGTCACAAGGTAGAAGGGACAAAGTGCTCACTCACTCAACAAACGTCCACGGGGCCCCCACGAATGTCTGCTGCCCTGGTCCCATGCTGAAATATAACACCAAGTCTCCTCCCCACGGAGCCGACAATCTAGTGATGGGTTCGAAACAAGAGCATAGGCACAAGTAAAAATACGACATGTCAGAAGTGGTGATGATAATGAGGCTAATCCGAGAATATAGCATTTTACTACATCTGTGGGTCCCCAAGCTTCTCTAATCATAATGAGCACCAGGAAGCTCATTAAAAACTGATTCGTGGGCCCATGCCAGGCCCGCTGATGGGAGATCTCCGGGGGAGAGACCTGGCAAAATTATCTGAAAGAATGCTTCAGTTGATTCTTGCAATCACCGGCTGCCTAGGCTGCGTCTGAGGTTTCAAAGTTGGGCTGCATGATGGAATCACATGGGAAGTTTTAATGTGTAGGACATCTGGGTCCCTCCCCTACAGACTGTGACTTAGTCTATCTGGTGAGTCCTGAGCTTTTGTATTTATTTAAAAGCTCACCAGGTAATGCGAGTGAACTGCGGAAGTTGAGAACGGAGGGCTGTGCAGTCTCAGCGGTGTTTGGAGATGGGAAATAGGAGCCCGCTGCCCTCACTATCCACCCCTGCCCAAGAGTCATGATGAGGCTCTGGCACCCGCCTGCCTGCCTGCCTGCGCCTAAGGCTAAAGGTCTTCAGAGCTACACCTGGGGACAGTCTGACAGCCAGCCAGAGCACTGTACTTTGCATCTGCTTTTATACTTTTGCCTCGGCTGTGCTTCCTGGACAAAGTCAAGTCTGGGAGGTGACACCTACGGTCATTTCAGCAGGTCCTAATAATGTCTGTGCACAGCTGTGACTACCCGAAGGACACTTCCAGTCACTGAGCACAGACTGCTTTCCATTAGCAATTTCTCTTCAAAGCCCCCAGTGAATAATTTCCATTAGTAACACTATTTTGAAAGCCCATCAAGTCTACCAAGTGCTATGCCAGGAACCCAGTATGTAAATGCCCTAACTGCTCCCTCTTAAAAAAAAAAAAAGAAAAGAAAATGTTTTCCTTTTCAGCTCAAAATTTCCAAAATTATTACATCCCTACACCTGGCTCTGAGGGGGACTGAAGGAGAAGATTGGGGTCCTACGGACATTCAGGGGAGGAGCCTCTGTATTCTCTTTTCTTAATAACTAGCCTCTGAAATCACTCCCACTCTGACATGAACTTGAAGGGAGGCTCCCTAGCTGGCCTTGGTTGGAGCTGGGTGACATGTGCGAGCCTCAGTTACTCCATCTGTCGGTGTTGTTGTAACAATCAGAAGTGCGGGGGTGCCTGGGAGGGGCTCAGTTGGTGGAGCATCTGATTCTCGGGTTGTGATCTCAGTCGGTTCGTGGGTTTGAGCCCCGCATCAGGCTCGCTGCCGTCAGCCTGGAGCCTGCTTCAGATCTTCTGTAGCCCCCCTCTCTCTGCACCTCCCCTGCTTTCTCTCTCTCTCTCACTCTCAAAAGTAAACAAAACATTAAAAAAAAAAAAAGAATCCGGGGTGCCGGGACCGAAGCAGCAAGTACCAAACCTCGCAGGTAGTAGGCAGTTCTGGTTGGTGCCACCTCCCTCCGCCTTCCAGTGTTTTTCTCCTAGAGAACTGATTGCGTCGGGACATTTTTATGTCATTGCTCAACGAGCTGGAAACGGCAGCGTGCTGATTAGAACGCTGGTTTGCAGGGAACAAGCAATGGTGTTGACATTTGCAAAAAGCGTTCTCGCGAAACTTTAAACACTTTGCAGATCTCATCCTGCTGGCATTGCCTGTTAGTGATATTCCTATGGCTATGATGGACGCGCCGACTTCAATCAGACACCCGGGGAAAGGGCAGGATAATTGGTTTCCTTTAGGGTTCCAGCAAAGTTAGGTGGACACCAAGTTCATTTTAGCATGAAGGAGGCTAACTTGTATTGAGCATTACCTGTCTGGTGTATAGGAGGAGCTCAATAAATGTCGACAAGCTGAATAATGTGAGGGAATGATTAATTAATTGGATAGGCCAGAATGAACTCTGCATTTTTATTGGGTACCGTTTGTTTTGCTATGCACAAAAGGCTAATTTCAAATATTGATGTATTTATTTGAGCACAAAACGGCCACCTTCTCACTGTGTTCTCATATGGCCTCTCCTTGGGGGCATGTAAGAAAAAGAAAGTCCTCTGGTGTCTCCTCTTTATTTTTAATTTTTGGTTTATTGATATATTTTGAGAGAGGGAGTGAGCGAGCAGGGGAGGGACAGAGATAGGGAGAGAAAAATCCCAAACAGGCTCCACGCTCAGCACAGAGCCTGATGTGGGGCTCGATCTCACGAGCCTGAGAACATGACCTGAGCTGAAATCAAGAGTCCTGGATGCTTAACTGACTGAGCTGCCAGGTGCCCCTGGTGTCTCTTCTAGTAAGGACACTAGTCCTATTGGATCAGAGGCCACCCTATGGCCTCATTTAACAAGAATTAACTTCTTATGCTGATTACATGACCGGCTGGGAGGCAGGGAGAGGGGACGCAAATGTGAGGACCACAATATTACCCTACAGTGCAGGAAGCCCTGTGATTGAAAAGGCTCCTTAAGGGGAACTGGAGCTTTTGAAGGGTTCATGGAGTGGCGGGGGGACGGGGGGGGGAGCGAGTAAAAAACAACAGCCCAGCTTTCTCTCTGTTTCATCTCAGGTGGTTCAGTAAGGAAGTTGGATCAGTAAGGCTGCTGAGCTGGGGGGCCCAGCCTGCAGGGGAGAGGGAGGCAGAGGAGGAACTCCGTACTTGGTCGGTCTGACGTTCGCTGATGCCTCAGGTCTGCGTCCCCGTCTGACACCGAGTCCAGAGCCCCCTCTGTGTCCCCTTCTCTTGCAGAGGCCTAAACAGGGTGGGGACAAGCACGGTGACCAAGAGGCCAGATCCCAGAGCTGGAGGTCAGCTCCCTCCCTCGCACCCTTATGGGGATGCAAACTGGCTCAAGCCTCTCTGTGCCCCCTCCTCCAGTCTCTGGGTTGTGCCCAAGGCCCCGACTGATTCTTCCCTAGGCTTTTAGGCAGAATCTTCGTGGACTTCCTGAGTCTGGGGACTCTGGAGTGGTCGCTGTCCCCGCAGGGCAAGCAGAGCAGCACTCCCAGGGAGGGAGAGTGCCCCACACCCCACCCTGCTCCAGGCTCACCACCGCGCCCCCTTCCCCCCTAATGCCCCTGCGTGTTCTGCACCCTGCCCCTTGAGTGTAGACCCCTCCCCTGCCCTTGCACCCCCTCTGTACCTCAAACCCCACAAGGGGACCACAGGGTCCAGGGAAAAAGAGGGATCGAATCAGGTAATTGCCATCCTCTTGCTCAACAGACCACCCTGAGCACCACTTATGACAGCACTCAGCAAGTGCAAGGCCACAGAGAGGCTTCCGTAATTTTTTTAATGTTTATTTTTGAGAGAGAGTAAGAGAGAGAGAGAGAGAAAGCACACGAGCGAGCATGAGTGGGGGAGGGGCAGAGAGAGAGTGGGGCACAGAATCAGAAGCAGGCTCCAGGCTCCAGGCTCCAGGCTCCAAGCTGGCAACACAGAACCCAATGTGGGGCTCGAACTCAGGAACTGTGAGATCCTGACTGGAGTCAGGTCGGATGCTTAACCAATTGAGCCACCCAGGCGCCCCTTCTGTACTGTTTTTAAGTCAGGTGCCTGTAGTTAAGACTCAACGGGGGCCACCTGGGTGGCTTAGTTGTTTAAATGGCTGACTACGGCTCAGGTCATGATCTGACGGTTTGTAGGTTCAAGCTCCACATTGGGCTCTGTGCTGACAGCTCAGAGCCTGGAACGTGCTTCAGATTCTGTGTTTCTGCCCCCCCCCCCCCCGCTCATGCTCTGTCTTTCTTGCTCTCAAAAATAAATTTAAAAACATAAAAAAAGAAAAAAGACTCGACGGGCTACGAATGTCCTGTCTGCCTGCCTCCTCAGTCCCTGACTTCCCCCTGTTCCATCGCACAGGGAATACACAACCGCATTTTCATGTAAGACGTTGAAACAATACATGACTGGGATTACAAAGCAAAGTGTCAGTATCGTGCTGTGCCTCCGCCTTCCCCTACAATCCCCCTTTCCTCCTCCCTGGTAGAATCTCAGCTGCGGTTTTGTATGCACCATTTCATCCCTGTGGCTTGGGGAAGTTCCTGCATTTACACATACAGCAATACACACATCTGAGTAGACACAAACACGGCTTTCTTACATATATGCCTCTGTGTACATGTACATACGTACAATTTTTGTGATGTTTCGAAATAGTTGAGGTCATACCAGGGTGCTCTGCAAATTGCTATTTGCACATAATGGGTTTGGGGGGCTGTCATCACATACACACAGGTCTACGCCGAGTCCTGTCTCACGCCAACAGCCGCACGTTCCAATCTGCAGATTTCGAATGGTTTTTTAACCTCTCAGTACAGACATCTCTGGTGTTTCAAATTTGTATCTTGAGCTCACAAACAAGGAAGTGATTGTTATATTAGTTATCTGCTGCCGCTTAGCACATCACCCCAAAACTTGGTGACTTAAAACCATAATGAATACTTATTATCACTCACCGGTTTTGCCAGGCAGAAATCTGGGAGCTGCTTGGGGGGGAGGCTTCTGGCTCCGCATTTTTCACTAGGCTGCAGTTGCTGGGTGTCAAGGAGGGCTGGAGGGTCCGCTCACTCAGGGGGCTGGCGAGTGGGTGACGGCGGATGGTGGCGAGCCTTAGTTTTTCCCCATGCGGGCCGTTCCATGAGGCTGACTGAGCGTCCCCACAACATGGCAGCTGGCTTCCCCCGAGGGAGTTACTCAGGAGGGAACAAAGCGGAAGCAGCAATGCCTGTTAAACCCAAGTTCAAAAGGGGCACCTGGGTGGCTCAGTTGATCAAGTATCTGACTTGGGCTCAGGTCAGGATCTCACAATTCATGAGTTCAAGCCCCACATTGGGCTCTGTGCTGACAGCTCAGAACCTGGAGTCTGCTTCCGTTTCTGTGTCTCCCTTTCTCTCTGCCCCTTCCCCGCTCACACTTTGTCTCTGTCTCTCTCAAAAATACATAAACATTAAAAAATATTTAAAAACTAAGTTCAAAGATCACATGTGATCAGTAGCAGGTATTTTCCATTCCTGTGGGGGCTGGGGGAGGGAGCTGGGGTGGGGGGTACGGGCGGTCTGGAGGAAGAGACTGCCCTCCATTGGAGGGGACTGGACCAGACCGTCCGGCGAGCTGGTGGTCCCTCAGTGACCTCTCTGCACCTGCACCTTCTGGGCCCGTCCAGAGCCACAGGTGCCCCTGTTGAGGGCCGCCCCGTGTGCTGGGACAGAGCTCATAATCAATGGATTAAGTGGGGAAGATGGGGATTAACTTCAAGTGCAGGTGTCAGAATCTCAGTGAACACGTGGACATGACCGCCCACAGGTATCTGTCTGTTATGGAGAAGAACATCAGTGCAGGCGACTCAGCTCCTCAACAACAAACCAGTCCCTTAAGAGAAATACGACTGGCAAGAAGAGATTCCTACTCTGGGCATGCTCCCTGGAGTAGACAGAAAAAACCTTCCTATCTCCAAAGACTCAGACTTCCTTGGATACTGATAAGAAATTTGGTAGAACCCGAATTGGACTTCAAAGAAGAGAGGTATGGCATAAGCCCAGTGCACAATAAGGATCGCGTGTCCAGCAGAACTATAGGAAGTCGCTCTCTGACACAGAGGTGGTAGGAAACTGTGGGCCTGCGTTTTCCCGTGAGGACTTACAGCAAGCAGTCAAAATCCTTCTCTTCTAATAAAGGAAAAATATATCTTTCTGAATTAATGCTTGAGAAATGCCCTTTTCCTGCTGGTTCAGGTCTAGCCCCAAATGACACGTATTAAACAGCAATATAGCCTCTGTGAGCCCACACTCAACGTTTTTTGATACATTTGATCCATCCTTGGTTTCTATAAAAGATGAAGATCAGCTTTGAGAAAGAAGTCAGCAAAGTATTGAAGAGGGGGTTGACCCCTCTCCCAATGCACAAATATATATATCTGAAGCTAACCACACAGGTTAATGCTTTTTATTTTATTTATTTTTATTGTTAATGCTTATTTTTGAGGGAGAGATAGCACGAGCAGGGGACGGGCAGAGGAAGAGGGGGACGCAGAATCTAAAGCAGGCTCCAGGCTCTGAGCTGTCAGCACAGAGCCCGACGCCGGGCTTGAACCTACAGACCACTAAATTATGACCTGAGCCGAAGTCGGATGCTCAACCGACTGAGCCACCCAGGCGCCCCATGTTAATCCTTTTTATACTGGGACCAAAGTGAACTCCTGGAATGACTGAAGTAAGTGGGGCTGATCCTGCCATTCCGCACGCTAATGTGACTCAGCATGGGAGACACTACCACCCTGTGTCTGAAGTCACGTAGGCAGAAGCAGCACCGGGTGTCTGGAGACAGTCCATGCTCACGGCAGCAGACAAGGAGCTTGGAGAGTCCATACCCAGATTGATTACATACACTGCTTCGTGCCTGATTTGCTGCAGATTACAGAGAATCCCTGTTGCTGGGGAGTGACGGACCGTTACAAAGCATAAGCCTCCTTGAAGGGGAACCTGAAGGCACATTCTCACTCAGGGACTCTGAGCCAAAGGTCTGCCTCTTCTCCCCGAGCCTCCAGTGCTGCAGCAGATCCCTGTGCGCCTGGATTGGACAGCGGAACCACAACATCAGTTTTGACGCCCACCCCCATGTGTATTTCACTCCTCCGGGGTAACGGGACTTTTGGAACATTATAAAGATCCCAGTTCTGGCATGTTTTTGAACCATCGCTTACTATCTCACCACACAGGACTTTGCCTTTTAATCTGCATCATCCCTGCTGCAGAGTAATATGTAGATGCGTTACATATGATGGAATTGATGGGCTCCCTTTACCATCAATGTTGCAGGAGTTTTGTTTGAAAGAGTATCATTATAAGCAAAAAGTTAGAGTTCGCTGGTTAGAATGAGAACCAGTCAAGGCAAAGTAAACTCTCGTGCCCTCAGGCATTAACTAGATCTGCTTTTATGCTCATCAGACGATACACCTGTAGCCAGTACTGTATGTATCAGTGTTTGCTTTTTTTCAGTACAGTATATAGGCTTATTGTTAGTATCTGTTACTCAGATAAATGTGGTGCCTATTGAGACAACAGAAGACAAGGCGACAGGTGTTCCGTGAGGCCACCAAAACTTTTTGTCCATTGAGCTAACAGTTTGGTTTTTAAAGACTGTAATAATTGAGTGAGGCAACTCTGAGGCATGTGCTGTGAAGAATTCTATTTATTATGGAAGAACAAATTGTTACTATTGGATGAGTATTTCAACAGTGTGACTAATGTTTGAAATTGTTATTTTTTTCTAAAAATTTTTCTATGACTTTCCAAAGGTAATGATGTTTGTAGTTACTATAACTCAAGTTCTGGAAGTCCAAAAAATAAAGACTGCCTTCCTTTGAGAAAAAAAAGTGCAGTTTTCTGGCCACAAGGGCATAGTGTGGTTCACTTAAGTATTGGTATAGTTTGTAGTCAGTCCCCTGTCTCTTCTGCAAAAGATACTGTTAAGTAAACCAGGTTTTCTAAGTAGTTGTTCTTAAATTTTCAGGCTTTGAAAGTTGGCAGTAGAATTTTATTTAAAGGCCCTAAGTATTAACATTTTTTTTTAATGAGTGATTTCACTTAACACATTGGGAAAAGCTGCAATGTAGCCCTGTGTGTGATTAAAAAATTTTTTTAATGTTTTTATTTTAGTTTTGAGAGAGAGACAGAGTGGAAGCTTGGAGAGGGGTTGGGAGGGAGAGAGACACACACAGAATCCATAGCAGGCTCCAGGCTCTGAGTTGTCAGCGCAAAGCCTGACACAGGGCTTGAACCCACAGACCGTGAGATTATTACCTGAGCAGAAGACAGACGTCTGGCTTAATGGACTGAGCCACCCATGCACCCCTGATGTTTTAGGTTAACACATGCAGTCTAACTATTGATTAGTTAAAGTTGCATCTTTTCATGAGTTTGTGAACCATGAAGGAAATGAGACTAGCAGATGTCCAACCAAGTCCGATAAACAGTAATTGCAGAGGTTGCTGATGTTGAGATTATTAGTAAACCACAGTGAACAATTTGGATTTATCTCTTTGTTGTAACTCTTATAGCTGAATTGCTTTATGTGTAATTTAAAGAATTTCAGTGCAGTTAATTTCTACTGGAAAATCTGAAACCTACATTGTAGATTTAAAAGGTCCTGCACAGGAGCGCCTGGGCGGCTCAGTCAGTTGAATGTCAGGTCATGATCTCACAGATGGTAGGTTTGAGCTCCACATCAGGCTGTGTGCTGACAGCTTGGAGCCTGGAGCCTGCTTTGAATTCTGCGTCTCCCTCTCTCTCTGCCCCTCCCCTGCTCAAGCCCTGTCTCTCTCTCTCTTTCTCAAAAATAAATAAACACTTAAAAACATTTTTTACAAAGGTACTGGGCAACCATTGTATCTGTAAATTATCTAGCACCTTTTTGTCACCCAGAATAGCGTGCTATACTACTTGAGTGATATTTTGCAAGTAATACCAAGTTCTGGTGTTTGCTTCTTAGTGCTGAACTGCATTTACAATTCTGTCCTGGGCATGTCACACTTGTCTAATCCATGCTTGTGTCTGTTTGTTCATGTGCTCCATACCACTGGCGAGTGCTCCTTCCTTTCCTTACCTGCTGCTACTGGAAGTTCTTTTACATCCTGATGGCCATTGCCAAGGCTACAAAAAAGAAAGGCTCTATTTGTACGCTATACTAACCCTTTGACTGCTAACCTACATTCCTGCTTGCTGTGCCTTGTTCTGCTGCATTCTTATGCTCATAAAGTATGTTTGGTGTTAGTGTAAACAACAGCAACAACAAACAAGTCACATCTTGTCACTTTGGCCACATTCTGTTCATCAGAAACAGTCACGAAGTCCAGCACTTTTGAAGGAAGGGGTGCAAAGCATTTGGGAACATACTGTAACACCATCAGTGCTGCCCTTACGCGTCATCTTTATGGACTTGTGAGACGGTGTCCTTAGAATAGATTTCTAGAACTAGAAGGATGGGATCAAGTGGTATATGCACTTTTAATTTCCACCATTCTTGTTTGACGCAGAAACTGTTCATCCTCCTCCAATATCCATTGTGTCTCTTTCTCCATTTAGCACCGGACCTCCTGGCATTTCGCTGCAGTATGTACCGCCCAGCCTCGGTTGCTGCTACATGGACATGCATCACTAAGTTCTGCCCAATGAGAGGTAGTGTGTGAAACTTCTGGTCATGCCCTTAAATTAAAGGATGCTACTAGCATACTTCCTTCCTTCCCTGGGGAGGTCGTGGGGTGACCCAGAGAAAGAACCCATCCCCGGGTCACCTCATGGAGCTGCCCTTCTTCCCAGGACTTCCTACCAGTGACACTGCCTGCCTGCGTGTCCCATCTTGGCCACCTGTCTGTGGTGACAAGTACGTGAGTGCCCATTAAGTACCAGGCGCTGTGCTGGCAGTCCCACGAAAAACTGCTGGAGGGCCACGAGGGACAACAGGTCAGGCTGGGCTGCAGTCCCCTCACCTGGAGAGTGGGGACAAGTCCCAGGGCCACTGCAAAGACCAAATGAAGTTGCATGAGTATCGGATTGTGCCCACAGCCCCTGGAGGCAGCAAAGCCTCAGTGCGGGCAACTGTTATAATTAAGAAAAGTGATACAGACGCCTGGGTGGCTCAGTCAGTTAAGCATCCGACTGTTGATCTTGGCTCAGGTCATGATCTCCCGCTTCATGAATTCAAGCCGCATGTCGGGGTCTGCGCTGATGGCCATGGAACAGAGCCTGCTGGGGATGCTGTCTTTTTCTCCGCCTCTCCCCTGCTTATGTGTTCTCTTTCTCTCTCTCTCTCTCTCTCCAAAAAAAAAAAAATTGTAAAAAAATCAAGAAAAGCTCTAAAAGAAAGCCTCCAGCACCCCGTCCCATTTCCTCTCTGTGCCTTTCTGTCCCCTGTCTGTGGGGAAGTCTGCGACTTCCATAGACTTTAATACCCATTTCCCCAGGGAAAACCAAACCAAACCCAACCCAACCCCGTTTTCATAAAAGATCTCATAAGTTCTTTCTCACTGAGGTAAGAATGATTGGTATCCTCTCATGTACTTCTCCTGCTACATGTGCACTCGAGCAGGGGACCTACGGTGACACGGTGACTAGACCAGAGGCACGAAAAGTCTAACTACGAAATTTCAGGCACCAGCCAACCTAGATGGGGGCCCTTGGGCCACCTGGAGGGCCTCCGCTGAGGCTGCTGTCGGAATCATGATTTTTAGGGAGCCGGCCCCGACCTCCTCTCCGCCTCTCCCCTCCCTCCTAGTATCTGCTTCTCTCTCTTCTGTCTTCCGCTCCCTCTGTGTCTTTTCCTTGCCTAACCGGCCATCTGAGTCCCTGATGATTCAATGTGATTACGTTTCCACAGACAGGTGTGCGTCTTGTTTAGTCAAATTAAAAATAAATCGCTTCGCCCCGCACAGTCAACGCGTCAGTCTGTTGCTCTCCTCTGCTTTCCAGGAACGGATCGCTCCGAAAGCGAATGACTTGGGGGTCACGTGAGTGGGGAAGGCTGAGATGCAGTGACAGAGCCCTTCCAGCTCCCCCACCAGCTTCCCGCCCAAGCAGACAGGGAGTCCGTCATGCCCGCAACCACGCCCATCACGGAGTGCACACCGCGTCCTTGGGGCCGGTGACAGTTAGCTGTGGCAGAGAAAAGGCCTGGGGAGGGCGGTGCTCGAATTTACTGACACTTTCTATGTGCGAAGCCCTGTGTCTCCTTTCTCACCTGCTCTCTTCTTCCACCAGAAAATCAGGATTCTGGTCGCGGGAGCCTGGGCACTTTGGTCGCTCAGGGCCTCGTTTCTTCAGACTAGAAGCCTCACATCTTTTTCTAGTCATTCCTTTTGATAGGACGGAAGGGTCTGGGGGTTAGGCAGACCTGGCTCGCCACCGTGGGCACATTGCTGAGCCCGTTTCTTCAGCTCAAACATAGGGCCAGAAATTGGGATCGAACTAGATAATATATTTAAGACACATTATAAATAGGCAGCTAAAAAAGGATGGTGTGTAATTCCTCCTTTGTAAGACACATAACACACTTCACCGTCTTAGAGATTTGGTCATCTTTACAGGTTGGGGAAGCAGTGTTCCAGGAGGGGAGTGTGTGTGTGGGGTGTGTGTGTGTGTGTGTGTGTGTTTCTTGCTGCAAACAATGTCGTGGAGAGAGACCTGAGTCTTGGTAGAAACCTCGGCACTTGAGAAAACCAGACTCCAGCCTCTATCGGATGCTGTCAGGGGGGCGTATCAAAGACAGTCCTCCCGACAGCTTCACTTGGTGTGGCCCCCTCCACATCCCATCTGGGCTGGTCTGTGATTTGCTTTAACGGATAAAATGTGGCGAAAGTGATAGGGAGACAGTTCTGGGCCTACCCCTTAAGAAGCCCTGGAAACTAACAATTTTGTGTTTTGGGGGCGGGGGATCTTGAGCCCATATGTAAGAAATTTGGTCTCTCTGTGCGGGAGAGACCACATAGAAAGAACACGTGGAAAAGGAGAAATGCTAAGAATATATGGAGAGAGGTAGAGACAGACCGTGGGACAGAGGCTCAGCCACCACCGTGTCCCACTGAGCCCAGCCCTCCAGTCATGGCTCTGAGGTACCAGCCCTTTAAGTGACCCATCCCGGACGCTCCAGCCCAGTCCGGCTTCCACGTGACTGTGGTCCCGGGCGACATCGTGCGCAGCAGAACTGCCTAGCAGAACCCAATCGCCCTATGGTCTTATGAGAGATAATAGCACGGTTGTCTTAAACCATTAAATGTGTATTATACGGCAATACATAAATATGCAGTTATCGGGATTTTGGAGTTATCACTATGGGACAAACCCTGGACGCTCATCAAGAGAGGTGCACAGGCACTGCCCTTGGGAGCTTACTTTGGGCAAGGAGGTCGCACACGGGGAAGCATGAAGATAGGCGACATTTATCAATCCACATTCAAGTGTGTGCTTAGAAGCGGGCACACAGACTGTGGACGATGGCGTTGGGAGCAGGAGGCAGGAAGCTTCCTACAGGAAAGGAGTTTTGAGCTGGGCTTGAAGGAAAGAGCGAATGGCATGAAATGAAAGGCCTGAGAATTGAGAGCAGCGTGGTAGGAGCGTTAGAAGCATGGGGAGAAGGAGCCGAGAAACTTTAAGTTTGGTGGTGGCTGGATATAAAAATAAGGGGGCTGGGGCGCCTGGGGGGCTCACTCAGTTGAGCATCTGACTTCAGCTCAGGTCATGATCTTGAAGTTCGTGAGATCGGGCCCCGCGTTGGGCTCTGTGCTGACAGCTCGGAGCCTGGAGCTGCTTCAGATTCTGTGTCTCCCCCTCTCCTGTTCACACTCTGTCTCTTTGTCTCTCTCTCAAAAATAAATAAACATTAAAAAAAATAAAAGAACTGAAAGGAAATCTTGTCAGGTCAGGCCTGTGGGAACCTCAAAAAAGCTGGTGATTCCCTAATCTTTACTTCCTCCAGCCCATTTGGCTCGCCCCTGCCGTCTCTTGTGGGCTCTTTAGCACCCACTGGAGGAGGTTGGGGGGGAGGCGGGTCTCCCCCCAGGATGGCCTGTGGGGGTGAGAAGTGAGGCTGGGGGCAGGTGGGGGGCTCTGTGTGGTTGAGGAGGGGAAGACTTCAATCTGCGGAGCAGCAGCCCCCCGGGCTAATTGGTTGGTAATTAGCAGGTTAATGGCTCACTTCAGGGCTAATTCAAGGCTGAAACCACAGCAGGAAAGGACTTTAAAATCCCCACCTCCCCTCCCTGTTTGGTGGGGTTTTGACCTCCCCTACCTGGGAAGATCTCAGTTCTGTTTGCCTCCTCGGCTCTGGGAGTCAGGGCCGGAAGGTGATGGCAAGCACCAAGAAGTGTCACCTCCTAAGAAAACGAGCGGTTCTGCCCTTCCCTTGAGGAAAGAGGGGCCCAAGTGCCAGGTGTAGGGGAGTGGGGTACAGGGTCCCTGTTCTGGGCACGGAAGGACTGACAGTGCTGGGGGTCCGGTTGCTTACCACGCCATCTCTTTTCAAATTTTAGGCTGGGCCCTGAATTTGTGAGTCCACCCAGCTGACTCCATTTATAATTTTAGCATGCACGGTTATTAATTTTTATAGGTATTGAGTGGATCGGTTAGGAATCTGCTCAGTTGTAAGGAATACAGCGCCCAATGAACTGTGCCCTAAGCAATAAATACATCCCCCCAATCCACGGAGAACTACTGAGGTGACCAAACGTCCGGCATAGTTGTAGGAGCTGGAGATAGAGCCGGGAATCTCCAACTTCCTGTCCTGGAGCAGGAAGGCAGCCCTGGGGGTCGGGGCAGGGGCTGGATGCTGCCTTGAATACCTCAGGCACTTTTCTCCTCCAGTCCTCACCCCCCCCAGGTGTTGGCTTCGGCCTGGTGGTCAATGGATGGCTCAGGATGTCCAGGAATCTCGGTGGAGACAGGAAGCAGGAGACTGAGGTGACCAGCCATTCCTGCTCCCCCTACCGGAAGAACCAAAGCTTTCCTGGAACTCACATCAGATTCTTGCTCAGCATCATCACTGGGGAGACCCCGCGTGGCTACATCAGAATTTTCACGACCAGTGAATCTGGTCGTGATTTATCACCTGGGGTTGCGCAGCACGAAGTCGGGGCTTTGTTTGCAAAGGAAGAGGGGGAAAGAATACTAGGGTCAGGCTGTCCTGTTTCCGACGCACTGTTCACGGGGTCGGCGGACACCCACCAGGTAAAAACACTCCCTCATGAAATAGACTCTCGAGAATCTGAAGTAAATGGAGCAACAGTTTAAAAACGACCTAAGATGCAACCCCAGATCAAGCAAAAAGGCTTTGCTCATTTCCTGCTGTTTACTGGGCTCTTTGGCAGGGGCTCTGCAGGACGCTGGGAGGGGGATGAGAGGCTCCAGCCCCTGGGAACGTTCCGAGCAGCTGGCGGTGACGCCCGCAGGAAACGGCGCAGGCCCGGGAGAGCAGGACAAGGCTTCAGTGGGATATGAATGTGAAGATATCGGAACAGAGGCACAGGGAAAGGCCCTCACTGCCTGAGCCCCCCTCCCGCCCCTCCCCGCCCACACCCCTCCTGGAGAACACATTCTCTGAATGGCAGCCCTGTGACGCGCAGGCCTCGCCCCACCCCTGCAAGGGGACGAGCCCAGCTACTCAGATCCTCTCTCTCTCTCTCTCTCTCTCTCTCTCTCTCTCTCTCTCTCTTATCTGAGGTAAGGGACACAGATTACAGCCCCTGTGTGAGAGGTCCTGAAACCAGAGAGGGCCAGTGAAGGGACCCAGCAGGGAGCCTGCAGGGAGCAGGGCTGAGGGCTCTCACTCCTGACTTGGGTCCATCCTCTCCTGTTCCATCTGGACCATCAACTTCTCTTTTATTAAAAAAATTTTTTAATGCTTTATTTATTTTTGAGAGAAAGAGAGAGAGACAGCGCGAGCAAGGGAGGGACAGAGAGAGGAAGACACAGACTCCAAAGCAGCCTCCAGGCTCTGAGTTAGCCATCAGCACAGAGCCCAACGTGGGGCTCGAACTCACAAATGGTGAGATCATGACCTGAGCTGAAGTCAGACGTTCAACGGACTGAGCCACCCAGGCGCCCCCATCAACTTCCCTTTTACTAGGGCTGGTTTGAGTGGGTTTTGTGTCTCAGCTTGAATGGTGTTGATGTGGGAAGGCTTTGCCTCCACCCCTTACCCTTCACCCCTCACCCCTGCATCCACCCCTTACCTGCCTCCCAATCCGTCCCCACCTCCACCTTGCTCACGGTTCTCTTCTCCCAGTTGGCCTCCCTGCATTTGCTATCCTGCCTCCATTTCATTTCCACCTGTGGACAGTGATCTTTCTAACATGACCCTGTCATACCCTTGCTCTAGATCTCTGGGTGGCTCCTCACAGCTTGGCCTCAGGGCCCAGGTCCATCGCAGCACTCCTGCCCTGCCTGCCCCCTGCCGACCTGCCTCTCCCACCCCAGGACACACAGTCCCACGTGTGAGCCTGTGCACACGCCGGGACTTGTATGGATGCAGATCTGCTTGCCTCCACCCCCACCCCCCCCCGCCCCCGCCATTCCCTACTCCTCCTTCAAGACCCTCGGCTCCCTCCTCCGGCCATCACAGCACATCACAGCACTTTACGAGGCCCTCTGCTGGCATCTGGGTCATTGTATTGGCCCCACACTTGCTGATCTTGTCGCCTGGCACAAGGCAGGCATTCAACAAATACTTGTAGAATGGATAAATGAATGAACGAGGGATTTTCAAATGGACTAGCAGGTCTCAGCTGATTTGATAGGGTTTTGGGGGGGGAAGGGGATAAAGGAGGGGGCTTAGCCTCAGTGTAGCCTGAGTGGAGAGCCAGGTTCTTTTTTTGTTTTTTTAAGTTTATTTATTTATTTTTGAGAGAGGGAGGGGGAGGGAGAGAGAGAGAGAGAGAGAGAGAGAGAGAGAGAGAGAGAGAGAGAGAGAGAGAGTGCAAGCACAAGTGAGGGAGGGTCAGAGAGAGGGAGAGAGAGGATCCCAAGTAGGCTTTGCATTGTCAGCACAGAGCCCAACGCAAGGCTCGAACTCACGAACTGTGAGATCATGACCTGAACTGACGTCAAGAGGCGGACACTTAACTGACTGAGCCCCCCAGGTGCCCCTTGCCAAGTTCTTTCTGAGGCCCTTTTGCCTCTTAAAGCTCACCCCATCTCCCTGCTCGCCTGGGGACATGGGGACAGGCTATTTGAAGCTGGACTTCTTGTCCTCAAAACTGAATTGAAATCCCCAGGAGAATTTTGCTGTTTTCCTCTTCTGGAGAAGAGGAGCGCAGAGCTGAGGAGCAGAGGCGGCGAAGCGTGGCTCAGATTTGATAAACAGGCAGGAGATTTCAGAAGCAATCAGGGGAGAAAAGAACATACATTATTCCTGGAATTCACAATGCACTGCTAATGAGCTGAAGGAGCTATGATCTGATCTTGTCCTGCCTCCTACGGCCCACGATTGGGAGGTCTGGCACAGGATGTGGGGAGGGGCACTGTCTGCCACACCAGTGTCCCCGTGGCCTGGCCAGGGGTCCCCCCAGGAAGTGAGGGGATAGGGGGTGGAGTTGGCTGAGCCCTGGGAGCCTGGTGGTCCTCCCTGGGATTGGGAGGCTGTTTATTAGCCCTCCAGATGTGGCTGGTCATAAAGGACCTAAGGACAAGGACTACAGGTGTCTCCTGATGGCAGGGCCGGAAGAGCGTCCTCCCTAGAACCCAACCATGCTGGCACCTGTTCTTGGACCCCCCAGCCTCCGGAACTGTAAGAAATAAATCGTATGGTTTATAAGACACCCGTCTGTGCTGTTTTGTTAAAGCAGCTCAAACAACCAACAGTTATTGGAATGTGCTGCATGCTGAGCACTGTTTGAAGGAGCCCTCACACATTAGCTCAATGAATCTTTGCCATTATCCTGTCTGATAGGTACCATTATTGTTATTGTACCCATTTTACAGATGAGGAAACTGAGAGCAGAGACCTTGACCCTTCTGTCCACTGTTGAACTCCAGCACCCAGAACGTAGGGATTCAACAAAGGCATCTGTTTCATGGCACAAAAATGTGCTCTAATGGGGAGTGCGGGGGCCAACCACCTCCTGGATGATGGCCCAGTGGGACCTGAGAAGTGGACTTGAGGCTCTGATGCCATTTAAGACGTCTGTCTTTTAATCCACGCTTATTTTTCAAGGCCACCTACATGTAGCGCTTTTGTATAGAGAGAAATCAGATTTAGGTTTGCTCCCAAGTAGATGATAATTACGATTTAATAGCAGGGATAACCTATGCATAAAAACTATGGCAAAGTAGCAAAAAGTGCAAAGAGAAGCAAACGACATGCTGTAAAAATTTTCTCATTCATCCATTCATTCATTCACTCACTCAAGGAGCATTCAGTGGGCTCCGCCCTGGGATGCCGGGAAGAGAGTGACTTAGGCCCCACTTCTGGGAGGAGGAGGTAGTGACAGGTAGCAAAGACCTGGGGCCAGCAGCTGAGAAGATCAGGCTCCAGGCCAGAGGGCTGGCCCCCACATCTCTCTTCTCTCTGCTCCAAGGGGAGCGTTCCTCAGAGCTGGCCCAGCCTAGAGTGCAACCTGAAGGACTCTGGTCTGCCGAGGAAGCAAGTCAATGGACTTTGTCCCAGGCTTTGGGGTTGGCTGACCCCTTTCAGTGTCCCTCTAGCCTCCCTCCCCCCCACCCCCCACGTGATGGTTAGGAGAGGGCTCCGCGCCCGTGGCCTGGCTGCACCCTTCTGCACCTGCTCACTCCCATGCACCATCCACAGACAGCCCGGCCACTTCCCCCACCTGCCCACGCAGCTCTGCAGGGTGACTGATGGGGCTTCTGTCGCTCCGGGTCCAAGAGAGCTCCTTTTGAATAATAACTTGGAAAAATTACTCTCTCTCTCTCTTTTTTTTTTTTTTGCTCTATTTCTGATTCATTTGCTCTTTCTAAGTCATTCATCTCTTTTGAGTTGGAGGAAAGAAGAAAGAGGAAGAAGAGGAGGAGGTGTCACAGGTGCGAGGGGCCATGAGCCCCACCTCCGCCTTGAACAGAGAGGACCGGGGACAGGGGGCACCTCTCCCACTGGGACGTCTCTATTACACCTGACCTCTGCCCGCAGGGAGAAAAGCCAGCGTGGGAGGGAGGGGAGGTGGGGGAAGCAGGGGCCCTTCCGGGACCGCTGAGCCGCATCTGAAAGCAGCCGCCTGCTCTAGTCACATGCAAGGTCGTGTGACCTGCTTGCAGGGGTGTTAGGGCTTTCCCACCCTCCAAGAGGAGCAGCAAAGAAGACAGGATGGAGAGATGGGGGTTCAAGTGGGTCCCGTCAGCTTACCAACACCTTCACCAACCACCTGCCGTGTGCCAAGTGCCAGAAAGACAAACAGATTCGATTCCTGTCCTCAAGGGGTTCACGGGCTAGTAAATACATAAAAACACTGCCTGAGGCACATGGTCTAGTGGAAGTGGGTCCCGTGCAAACATATGGGGGAGACTATTTATTCTGTGACAAGAGGGACCAGCAAGGCAGTCTTCACAGATGGGCGGGTGATGAGCTGTTCTGAAGCCTCAATCTAGAGGTGGGGGAGGATGCTCCAAATATCAGGCGCCGCAGAGCACGGAGGCTTGAAGGTGCTCCGGGAGGACCTCTGGTACATGGTATTTTTCGAGCACGAAGAGTGAGATGGGCCTTGCCAAGACACGAAAGGGAGGGAAGACCAGAAATAACATGGTTGTAGATTTAACTGAATGCTTAGCTTCTGGGGTTGTGGGGGGAGGCCTGGGTGCCAGTCTCAGGGCTTGGATGACCACCACAGGACAGGTGTGTGACCAGGTGCACAAAGTGGGGGGCGGGGTTAGCTGGGAGAGGCTAGAGGCTGGGAGGCCGGCCAGGAGGCTGCTGCTGCTGGAGTCTGGGCAACAGGTGGTTTAAGGATTGAACCAGGGCAGGGCCAGTGGGGGAAGGAGATGGACGGGAGACAATTGTTGACGGGGCTCAGCGATTGGCGGAGGGAGGGGGGTGGGCGGGATAGAAGAGTCCGTGGCTCCGCCCGGTGCCACCCCTGAAGCAGGGCCCGCAGTGGCAGAAACATGCATGAAACACGGCTATTTTAGGCACAGAGACACAGAGACAAATAACTCATTTCTCTCGAATGCTCTTCAGGGATATTAAAAGACAAGCTTAAACCATCTATCTATCTATCTATCTGTCTATCTATCAACTCATATCCAGCCAAATTTGGGTGCATCTCAGAACTTTTCTTTAAAAAAATTTTTTTAAATGTCTATTTATTTTTGAGACAGAGAGAGACAGAGCATGAACAGGGGAGGGTCAGAGGGAAAGAGGGAGACACAGAATCTGAAGCAGGCTCCAGACTCTCAGCTGTCAGCACAGAGCCCGATGTGGGGTTCAAACTCACGAACTGTGAGATCATGACCAGAGCTGAAGTCGGACGCTTATCCGACTGAGCCACCCAGGCGTTCCAGAACTTTTTCCTTTTGCCGAAAACTGTGCCCTTTGCTCCCCTGCCGCACAGAAACGCACTGCCTATTCCTCCTATTTCTCTTTATTTTGTTTTCTCCAGCAGGCTACACTCACACAACCAGGATGATTCAAGGTGGCCCCATTTGTCCACGGGCAGGATCAGGGGGCCCATGTGGGGCCATGGGCCGCATGGCTCTGGTTGGGAGGCTGGAAGGTTCCTTGAGAATCGAGCCTCCTCCCACCCATCTCTGCCCTTCAGCTTGAGCGTTTTCCCCCTGGGATGGATTTTCCCCATAAAATAAATGTCTTGTCTGAATTAATCTTATTTTTAAAAGGAGGGAGTCATCATATTGTAAAGACATCATAAAAAGATGCATCAATCTGTCAGGAAGGAAGGTTCCTATGAGTATTTATTTAGCAGAACAAATACTGGCCTAAGAGGCGGGGCTGTCGCCGGGCCAGCCCCACGAGGGCCACTTCTCCTGAGTGCCCAAGGCCTCCGTAGTCTTCGGGGACCAGCCTCGGGGGAAGGGGCCTGGCTAGGGCGCCCTGGCTGGCAAACGGTGGCAGCCTGACTTTTCAGAAGAGGCCGGGGAGCGCCCCCAACTGGACGGGCCAGTCCCACATCGTCTTCAGGATCTTAACGACATGTCAATCTCTCCATTTTGTTTATTCTTGAAAAAAGATTATAGAGGCCTTCACCTCAGGACATAGATGAAAAAGTGAAACAACTAGGGGCGCCTGGGTGGGCTCAGTTGGTTAAGCATCTGACTTCAGCTCAGGTCCTGATCTCACAGTGGGTTCGAGCCCCGTGTGGGGCTCTCTGCTGCCAGCACAGAGCCTGGAGCCTGCCTCCGATGCTGTGTCCCCCTCTCTCTTTGCCCCTCCTCCACCTGCATTCTGTCTCTGTCTCCCAAAAATAAACATTGAAAAAAAGTATATATATTTTTTACCATAATGTAAAATGGTACATGGAAGATACACGAATATATAAAATACGAGAGAGAAAAATGCAGAAGCCCTCCTTCGCCTCCACCACCGTCGGCCCTTATGAGTGTGGCGTGTCTCCTAACTCTCCTGACGAGTTTCTACCGGGGTACCCCCGCTTCCTGCACACACACAATGTATTTGGGGTTACACGAAGTTGTTCTTTTTTCTTTTACTTAATATTCTTTCATAAAAAATAAAGGAATAAAACCTACAGACACTTATAGAAACTTTAAACCTTATGGAGGGTAAAAGTTTTTTTAAAAAGATAAAAAGAAAAAAGAGATAAAAAGTTAAAAAAATCATAAAAAGTAAAAAACACAAAAACAAAAACAAAAAAACAAAACCCAAAACAAAATCCTTTCCTTCCTGTCCCTCCAGTCCTACACCCCAAAGCGAACAGACACATATATATCTTTGGCATATCCTTTAAGAAATGTATATACTAGTATTTAAAAATATTCATACTCATCTTGGGGCGCCTAGATGGCTCTGTCAGTCCAATTCGATTTCAGCTCAGATCATGATCCCATGACAGGCTCAGTGCTGAGTGCAAAGCCTGCTTGAGACCCTCTCCCTCCGGCCCCCTCCCCTGCTCAAGCTCGCTCTCTCTCAAAATAATTTGTAAGATATATTCATCCTTAATCTGTGCATTTTACAGATGAGGAAGTGACTGCTCAGAGAGGTCACAGGGCTTATTCAAGGTCACAGAGCCGACTGGCCAGAGCCAAATGAGGAAACTGACATCCTGACTGTGGAGGGCGAAGGCCCTTTGACAGCACGTCTCCAAGGAGTTTGCCCACAGCCATCTCGCCTGGTATCTCTAGTCCCTCCCTAATCTTGACTTTGTGTGCAAGGCTGGGGACACCTCTCCATACTGCCCGTGCTCCCCCGCTCCCGTGAGGGCCTGTAGGCGCTCAGTGTATTAATAGACTGCACTTGTGCCTCTCGCCCGGGTGCGCCTAACTGCTGCGCCAACGCCTGCTGACTGTCAGAGCTGTCCTCAGGGCAGGGCGGCCGCGCGGAGCCTGGCAAAGTGAGTCACTCAGCGAGCTTTGGTTTCCCAGATTACAAGTGACAGTTGTAGGCAGAGGACCCTTCTTCCCGAGGATAATTCCAGTTCAGGAAGCCCTTGGCCTTGCGGGAGCCGACACTAGATTCTGGGGCCATGGGCCTGACCTGGGGGGAGCTCACAGGTTGATGGAGGAGGACAGCACACACCTATATAACCCACCCTTTAGCCGCAGTTAGCCTGTGTTCCCTCTGCTCTGTGTGTATGTGTGTGTGTGTGTGTGTGTGTCTGCCTTAGCCCTCTTAGACCCAGATGTGTCTTCAGAGGAGAGTCAGCTCGCCATATGGAGGGCAGGATTGCCCCCATCTGACATCCAGCAACATCCAGATGGACACCTCACATATCTGATCCTGCCACCTACAGGGATAGAAGGTGGCAGAGCCTCAGGGCACAGCCTGGACCTCCAAGCTCTCTCCACTTACAGATGGAAAGTTGGGAAGCCCAGAACCGAACCGGTACAGCGGGGACCAGGAAGGGAGGGGTACGTGGCGGGTATGGCAGGGGGAGGATCTGTGTGTGCATTTGTGTGTTGGGGTTAAAGGCTGGCAGCTAGAGGAACTCTGATCTTGAAAACGAATTCTCTTAACCTCACAGATCTGCTCCAGTCTGGGTCTGGAGGTGTCGCCTGGAGCCCCAGCACCTGGGCGGGGTGCGGTCCCCTCTGGCAGATCTGGTTCCCTGTCACTCCAGAACGAGTCTCTTTCCCGGCAAACAAAACCGCCGCGATCTCTGATTCTGCAGCGCCCTCCAGTGGGTAACTGGAGTATGTCTGCAGAGAGCGCTTCAGGACTGGACGTGGCGGGTCAAGTCCAACATGCGGGCCCTTACTGGATTTTAGAATCTATATGCAAGTTCTTCCAGCTGCTCCAATTCGGCTGCGTGATAAAATATTCTAAATGGACAGTTGGCTGTTTGTATGTAGGAGTGGAGACTGGTGGAAGTCTGTCCTGACAGCAAAGGCCTGAGGACTGGGGCTCTAGTGTTTTAGGGCAGTGTGGACAGAGATGGGTCAAAGTTAAAATGGTGAGTGCATGAGAGAGAGAGAGAGAGAGAGAGAGAGAGAGAGAGAGAGAGAGAGAGAGAGAGAGAGAGAGAGAGAGAGAGAGAGAGAGAAGCTAAACAGACTCTGCTCTGCCAATTTTCCAAATGACTTTGGTCCATTCTTATCCCCTCCTGCAGACTTAGGACACCCTCTTAGTTAACTTCTAACTCCAGGCAGTGCCAGTTTCCCCCGCAAGCCTTCACAAGTTTGATGAAACTTGGGGGCAAAACCCCAAACCAGCAGGGGAGGCCGCGTGGCCTCAGGCTGATAACTTGACTTCTCCAGGCCCTAGTTTCTCTGCGTGTGTATCCGAAGGCTGGTTGGAAATTAAACCTGGAGGGTCCCCAGCACCCAGTTTCCCAGCCAGAGAGGGGCTCAGTGAGGCTCCCTCCTCCCCGCCTTCCCTCCCTTCCCTGCAAGTGCTTGGTCCCTCCTCCTCTTTCTCCTGCTCCTCCTGCATCCGGGGTCCTGTCCCCCACCTCCTGTCTGGCCCAGTCCTTGTGGGGCACTCTGCCCTCTCCCCCCACAGGCCCTTCAACCCCTTCAGCCCGCATCCCCTTCTCTCGCTGCTGCTTTGTGAAGAGAACTCCCCTCCCCCGCCTTTCCTGGTCAGGCACGTGAGGCTTCCCTCTCCTCTCCACTCAGCCTCTGCACACCACCCCCCATGTCCCAGCTCACTCCCTGGATGCCCAGACCTTTGTAAGGGGTGCTACCATCATGGGTGTCACCCAGCTTCTTTACCTGTTCCCCCTTGAGGTCTTCCGACCCACACAGAAGAAAGGCACTTTCTATGGAAAGGTTCCTGACTCGGACCCCTGGAAGGCAGCTTTGGGGAGGAGGATTTCAGGCTCTCACAAAAGAGAGAGAACTGGCAGGACAGGCTGCAAAGGGGGGATGCCCAGGAACTGTGGGGTTCACAGGGGCTTACGGTGTGGGGCAGGCAGAAAACAGCTCAGATCCAAGGGGGTGAGGCCAGCCTGCCCACCCCTGCCCCCAGCCTAGGGCCTCCCTTCTACAAAGTCTCCTAGGGTAACTTTGGCATTCGCTGTCTCTGCCAGGTACCCTGGCCACACAGTGACAGATGCAACACAGGCTGACACACAGACAGAAGGGGCCGTGGCACAGGGAGGGAAGATGTGTGTCCTGAGCACGGATGGTGATGTCTCCCCTTACTCTCACAACTGTGACCGGGGGGTGTCATCAGTGCCATTTGTCAGATGAAGAATCTGACTCACAGGGGTTCCCAGGGCTGCACCACTGGGTCGTGGCTGAACTGAGCTTCCGGGAGCCACCAGCCCAGTTTCCAGGCACACCGCCTTGCGACGTGCCCCTCGGAGGGACACACACACAGACTGCCTCCTGCCCATTTCTCTGAACACTCCGTGCATGGAGAGAAGGGAGAAAGCGACATGCGGAACAAAGGAGGGGCACCGAGGGACACCCGCAGGGGAGAGGCGGACAGAGGCAGGGAGAGAGAGGCCAGGGACAGCAAAGGGACACAGATGGGGAAACAGCGACCTAGAGAGAAGTGGAAATAAGCTGCTTATCTCTTCCTAACGGAATGGATTTGGGGTAAAATACGCCTTCCAGGTCTCATCCCCAGAACTTCACAATCAGATTTTCTGGGAGTGGCGCCCAGGAGTCTGCGTGGAAAGAAAGCTCCTCTGAGCAGCAAAGATTGCTTTGAAATGCTTCCGATAAACAAGATGCATTGACGGATGGAGAGAGAGAGCGGGACAGATGGATAAAGTGCGGTAAAGCAAATATAAAGGAAAAATAACAGAAGAATTCAGCAAGTGGGTAACCCTGCTCACTGTACAATCCGTTTTGCTGTCTGTATGGTTAAATTGTCATAATGAAATGTTGGGATAAAATCCTGAATGACTGGGATTAGGCGGGTTGTAGGGGAAGACTTCCTCCGAGGATTTTGGGAGGAGCAGTCGCCTGCAAGCCCCCTCTGCACCCTGGTCCCCAGCGCCCCTGGTTTGATCAGTTTCCTGGCAATGTTCCCTGGGTCCTGAAGGAAGTCCATCTGCCCGTGGGCCCTCCTATTCTGGGTGTGGAGCCCAGACCAGGCAGGCCCTCTGAGGCTGGCCCCTGTGGGGCACGGAAGCAATGGCATCCAGTCGGCTGGCAGTGTGGGCTTGGCAGAGGTTGGAGAGATGAGGCTAGAAGTTCTCTTGGAAGAATCTGAAGCTGAACTGCTCACAGTGGCCCTTCAGCACCTTGGCCAGAGCTGGGGACCCACAGAAGAAGACCTGCACCTTGCCCTTCTTCTCAGCAGCCACTTTCTGGAACACCTGGAGCCCACACAGGTTAGGAGAGACAAGTGGGGAGGGGAGTGGGGCTGTGGACCTGCTCAGGACCCATCCACCTGGCACCAACGGCATAATGGGGGGACAGCTATGGCCTTCTGTTCCCAGGAGGAAATCCAAGGCACAGCTATTTGGCTTCGGAGCAGAGACCAATATGCACCCATTCATTTAGGGGCCACCTGCTCACCCCCTAACCTGAGACCAGACCCCAGGAAGGGGTTGGTCCACGCCCAGAGCGTGTCTGTGGGGAGACTGCAGGCTGGTGGGCAGCCACCGGGCGTGCTGAACCCCGACCGCTCAGACCCCACACACATTCCCCCCGGCCGCATGCCTCCACTGAAATGTCTCTTTGCAAAAGTCCAGCTTTTCCCCTAGGGAGGGCCCTTTCCCACCCCAGATTCCACTCCAGGAGGCCACTGCTGTCCGTCCCCTCTGGTGGCCAAGCAGCAGAGGCATCCTGTCCCCTCGCTGGGGACAATTTTCTTGTTCTCCACAGCACCTTGGAAAGCAGTCCCTTCTGGCCCCTCATGCAAACTCTGCATCCAGACTGAGAAGTATTCGGCAGGAAAAATAATTTAAAAACCAATCTGAGAAGTCAAATAGAAAGACCCAGAAACTCTTTGCGCCTCCGGGTCTCAGTGTTTGCATTTGTAAGACATGGTGCTGCTGCTTCCCCAAGGCCCTGCCCGACCCTGGTTCATAGGGAGTCAGGCCTGGGGTGGAGGGGAAGTTGGCTAGGAAGTCAGAGAGGCTAGCTGCTCTGAACATATGGGGAAAGTGAGGCTAATGACGGGTCAAGGTAAGCTAGTGCGATACCAGAACAGAGGTCCCCTGCCTCCCGTTCTGGCCTCGAGACCCTTGTCGGCCTCTGAAGGCTGGCCTCATGCTTGGTCCCTAGCTGCCGGCCCGAACCTCCCGAGCCACTGTCAGGCTCGCAGCCCCACTGGGCCCTGCAGGCTGTGGGGCTCTAGCTGGCCTTTACCTTCCTCCAGTCAGGCCGTCCGGGCTGGGTGCGTGTCTGGAGGCCCGTGATCGAGTCCTTGTTCTCCTTCTTGGCCAGGAGGTCGAGGGCCATCTGCAGGCCAATGGCCTTCATGTCATTCTTGCCCAGTGCAGAGGTCATGTACATATGTAGCTCCAGGAAGCGGCCTATGTGGCAGGGGAGGGAGGGAGAAGGTGGCACTGAGGGGTTCGCACCCGTGACGAAGACAGGGCAGAACGCCAGCCCCTAGTCCCGGGGTTTGGGTAGAGACAAAGAGTGCTCAGAACTCACACCTTCAGCCCACTGGGTGCCCAAGACCTCCAAGTGGGCAGCACTTTAGGAAGAAAAGGTGGTACACTGCTGGGGGGGAGCCCACTCTGTGCATGGTGTACAGGAGGGACGGTGCACCCACTCTCTGACGTGCACCCCACAACCACCCCGGGAGTAGAAGGGGAAATGAACCCCAGGACAGCACGGCCGTCCCTGGGCTCTGAAGCTCACGCCCTCTCCTGCCACATGAGGTCTGCTCAGTCTTGGGGACACAGCCCAGGCACACCTGAGGGTAACTGAGAACAAAGCGTCAAGGGTGGAGTGAGTGGCGATTGCTACTGACCTCCAGGAAACAGGGGCTGCTTCCTGGGAGGGCGGGGGATGGGATCGGTCTTGAAAGAGGACCAAGATTCCAAGGCAGGGGGTGAAGGGGATGAACGGAGGCCATCGGAAGAAGGGGGGACAGGTGAGCCGAGGATGAGAGGCTCGGACAGATGTGGTGTTTGTGGCGCACGATGTGACTGTCTGCTTGGAACACAGGATCCTTTAATGGGAGCCATGGAGAGGAGACCCAAATGTGAAGGGCCGTGGGTTCCCAGCTAGCAAAAGGGGCAGGGAGTGAGTACTGGAGCAGGGCATGATGGGATGAGAACAGCACCCCGGAAATGGGAGCGAGAGGACAGGAGGGACAGGGCAGAGTTTGGTCTGGCTCTGCCTGGACACAGGCTTGGGTACTGGCGAATGCCCACAGCTTAGTGCCTGCAACAGGGTAGGTTTGCCGAGACACTGGTCCCTTCAGCTCTCAGGACAACTGGGCTCAAGCACCTCTGTGCTCAAGCACCTTCCTCTGTTTCCCCCAACATGGTGTACAAATGTTACCGTTTCCCACGTGCGCTACGATGGGGAAAAGGCTGGCCAGCGCTGCCTTCCACCTGTACATTGATCCAAGCTAATGACGGCCCTGATCTAGGATGTTGGGTCCACAAGCCGATGACCATTTCATCCTTTCCTCCCAAGACTAAAGGGTTCACGCCATCCCGGCTGGCTCTCTACTGTTTCGTATGCTACCATTAGCCCACTCGTCCTTTGGCTGAAGCTTGCCGTCACTGTTAAATCGCAAATGGCCCTAGGAGAGATACCACATTTTATTTCATATCTCACTCAACTTGAGTAGGGCTGGGTGGTGTGGGAGGGGAGGAGATGTATCAATGGGGACGCCCATCTGAGAGCCCCGACCCTTCTCCCCGCTCCCCCAGAGTCCCCAGCACTCTGCGAGGGGTAAGGGGGAGCGACACCATGGTGGGAGGGGGCAGAAGGAGCTCTGGAGAATCACCTGACATGGTTTTCACCCTCCCCAGACACTCATGTGGGAGACAGCCATTCCGTGTCCTCTGGGACACTCTCTTAAGGAAATCTTAAGGAAGGACTTGACCTATGTGCACATACATATTAATTGCAGCTTTATATACATATAGTGGAGAACCAGGAATAACTAAAATGTCCAGTAGCGGGAGCGTGGCATTCCCAGTACCAACGATGCCGCTAACCGTGTCATTCATCACACAGCCACTAAACACTCCTACTATGGCTTCTACAAGTACTGTGCCCACTACTGTTACGGTAGCAGGATTCTCGTACAGAGAGTCGTGACACTGAGGCTTTTCTTTCCAGGAAGTGACCGTATGCGTGCCGGCGCTGCCCAGCTGGGTTTGTACCCAAAGAGCTGAACCCTGAATGCCACGTGGTGTAATGTTTTATGTATCGTTTACATATTGGTCTCCCATATATGGGAACATCCAACCGTTCAGTCGGATTAAGTGGTCTCCTGTCACAAGGCCGTGAGGGATGTCACGTACGCATGTAGCCAGGTTGCCTTGAGTTTGTTTTTTTTCATTCCTTAGGGAGAGGACCCTACCACGCAACTGTCACTACTGTTCCTCTTACTATTATGACTGCTGCTGCTCAACGTACTGAGCAGTTGTTAGCTCGACCACTTCTACGACTACTAAATTTACAGAGGCGTTCGCAAGCTCCGGTCACCGTCCTAAGCGCTGTGCAGATGACCTCGCTGAATCCCCACAGCAACCCTGTGGGGGAGGTACTGTTGTATCCCTGTTTTTCTCATGAGAAAATAGAAGCAAAGCAATGAAATGCCGTGCCCAAGTTTCTACAGCTATGACGGGATAGGAAAAAAATTCAAACTCAAACAATATTTGAGGGTGAAGCTACAGAAACTAAACACGATGAACCACAAAGTCTTGAACTCAAAGCTTGGTAAATAATTAAAGTTGAAGTCAGAAGTCACGGGCTTCAGCTGCCGTTAATGAGAAGCCCTGGAAGAAATGTGAGGTGATAAAGTTGTTGACTCAAGGGCTTCGAGAACGCAAAGCACCAGGTTGGCTGTTACCCTTTGTTTACCCAGATTACGAAAAAGCGAATAGCAAATATTTATACGCCAGTAACCAGGAAACGGAAATGAAATCTAAACTTTCCCCCTAGCGTGTCATCATAGAAGTGAGTTTCTAATGAATTAATATACATAAAAGCATTTAGAGCAAAGTCGAGGCTCTATAAATATTTGCTATAATTGTTATTTGCGAGAAAGGGCAAAGAGCTTTAGTGTAACATTCTCAAGTTTGCCAATTCCATGGCAAACACTGTTGAGTTGTGCTTATGGTTTTGAATATTTGTTATAGTAAGCTTCAGCTGTTTACACATTTCTTATAGAAAACTGCATCTGAGTACTTGAACTTATAACCTGTTTTTCATAGGCATTTGAATTCGCTCATGGCAGCCTTGGGATAATTAAACCACCAAATAAGATCTGGTTCCACTGAACTCAAGCAGTATAAGAAAAACCCACCAATTCTCTAAAGTTAGAAACATATCTAAAGATTTTCCTCCTTGTGTTAGTTATTCCATAAGTAAAACACAGCAAAACAACGATTCTAACAGATTAACTTTAAGACACAGTACAACTTCCATAAAGCTGTCCCATAAAGACGATGATGGAACCCATCTGTTAGTGTACAGACTAGGCATTGGCTTAGCACACAACATAGGCAGCAACGCGTAGAGGTTGGGGGGTAGAGACTGCAGGGCTGGCGGGAGACGTTTAAAACATTCATTTTTGATGAAAGTATAAAAGGAGGGACCACACAGTAAAATAATTGGTACACATTGAGGTGTTCAGAGCATTCTCCACACTTTTTGATTACCACCTCATCGGGAAAAATAGTGAGCATTCACCCTCAATCAACGCCTATGCTTATTTACCTGTACATCTCTACTGGAAGACTATGTACATTAAAAATTTATGTTGGTGGCACAAAAACAGACACTCAGATCAATGGAACAGAACAGAGAACCCAGAAATGGACCCACAAACAGACGGCCAACTAATCTCTGACAAAGCAGGAAAGAGCATCCAATGGAATAAAGACAGTCTCTTCAGCAAGTGGTGCTGGGAAAACTGAACAGTGACATGCAGAAAAATGAACCTGGACAACTTTCTTACACTGTACACTGAACTCAAAATGGATTGAAGACCTAAATGTAAGACAGGAAGCCATCAAAATCCTCTAGGAGAAAGCAGGCAAAAACTTCCTTGGCCTCGGGCTGCAGCAACTTCTTACTCAACATGTCTCCAGAGGAAATGGAAACAAAAGCAAAAGTGAACTAGTGGGCCCTCATCAAGATAAAAAGCTTCTGCACAACAAAGCAACCAATCAGCAAAACTAAAAGGCAACCAATGAAATGGGAGAAGATACTTGCAAACGACCTATCAGATAAAGGGCTAGTATCTAAAATCTATAAAGAACTTATCAAACTCAACACCCAAAAAAACAAATAATCCAGTGAAGAAATGGGCAAAACACATGAACAGACACTTCTCCAAAGAAGACATCCAGATGGCCAACTGACACATGAAAAAATGCTCAACGTCACTCATCATCAGGCAAATACAAATCAAAACCACAATGAGATACCACCTCATACCCATCAGAATGGCTAACATTAACAACTCAGGCAACAACAGATGTTGGTGAGGATGCAGAGAAAGAGGACTGCTTTTGCACTGCTGGTGAGCACGCAAACTGGTGCACCCACTCTGGAACACAGTATGGAGATTCCTCAAAAAATTAAAAATAGAACTACCCTATGACTCAGCCAAAAAAAAAAAAAAGTTGGATGGGGTACCTGGGTGGCTCAGTTGGTTAAGCTTCTGACTTCGGCTCAGGTCATGGTCTTGCTGTTGATCAGTTTCAGCCCCATGTCAAGGCTTTGCACTGACAGTGTGGAGCCTGCTTGGGATTCTCTCTCTCTCCCTCTCTGCCCCTACTCTGCTCATGCTCTCTCTCTCTTTCTCAAAACAAACATTTTTTAAAAATGTGAATAAGAAAAAATATCAGGAGGTTCTTTTTAAAAATTTTAATATATTTTTTGATGTTTATTTTTGACAGAGAGACAGACAGACAGACAGTGCAAGGTGGGGAGCGGCAGAGAGAGAGGGAGACACAGAATCTGAAGCAGGCTCCAGGCTCCGAGCTGTCAGCACAGAACCTGACACGGGACTCGAACCCATGAACCGTGAGATCATGACCTGAGCTGAAGTCCGATGCTTAATGACAGAGCCACTCAGGCGCCCCAGGAGGTCCTTTTTTAAAGATAGTTTGGATAGCTGGATGGGACTATGAATACATTTTTCTCCTCTTTTCCTGGTTTCACAAATGTTACATTTCAGTGGGGGGGGGGCAATCGTCTTTCCCCACATTTTGCATGGAAATGGAATAATCTAGACACCTTGTTAAAAAGACCCTGCAGCACACCCCGCGGCCGCCCTCCTCACGCCTGTCCTCCTACCCTCCTGCGTCTCCTCGGCCTGGTCCAGCTCCAGTTTGGTCAGCAGGCTCACAAACCACTCGAACGACCGCTGGTCTCGGTTGATCCAGATGAAGTCCACCTGCGGGAGGGGCCCTCCTGCTCAGAGCTGGCGCTGCCCCGCTCACGGCACGCTCACGTCTGTGATCCCCAGTGTGGGAATGACCACCCGGGGGTCAGCAGGGCACACGCTGTCACCCCCATTTAATGGAGGGGGAAACTGAGTCTCACAGAGGTAGGAACCCTGCCCAGGTCATGGAGCAGCACGGGACCAGGACCAGGTTCCTAACTGCCGGCTCTGGATTTGCTGTGATAATCTACTGTTTATAGCAAGCAGTCACTTCTGAAATAGTCAGCTTAGGAAGAAGCCAGCAGAACATTAATTATTTCTCAGAAGCTCTTTTAAGGGGCCTATAGAAAATAAGGAATTTCTAAAGGGCAAATGTTTTCATTTTTAAAACAACCACCAGGCAATGGCTAATACCCATCTCAGCTGTAACTGGACCCCAGGTGCCTGACTTTCGGGCCCCCAGGTCTTTAGTGGGATTCCATCTTCAGGGCCTGGAATGCTTCTCAGAGGTGACAGGGGGAGGCCTGGACACTTGGGAGGCACCACAGGGACCAGCGAGATCCAAGCACAGAGAGAGCCATCTGTCCCTTCCCCGCATCTGTGGCGGGGAGCCCACTGGGGTTCAGGGAGGTTTCTGGGAGAGAGCCCAGAGGCCTGCCTGCAGGAGGCGGCGCTCACCTTGCGGAGCTTCATGTCCTCATCCTGGACGTCATCTCTCCAGGAGTGCTGGCAGCTGGGGCAGATGTGCTTCCTCTTCTGGTGCCTGGGGGGAGGCGATGGGGGGCTTTGGATTTGGGGTGAGTAGAAGACTTCTCAGGACTCCAAAGAACAGTGCAGGGGAAGGGAAAGGGATGAGAGCCAAAAGAGAGGAGGAGGAGGAACAGGGGAGGAGAGAGAAAAAAAGGTGAAAGGAGAGAAGGGAAGAGCAAGGGGGAGGGAAGAGCGTAGAGAGGAGAGGGTCTCCGGGCTCTGTCCCAGGGTGCGGGCAGGGGCGGTGGTCCGCCCACCCACCTGTACATGATGCTCTGCAGGATGGAAGCAAAGGGGGTGATGCCGATGCCGGCCCCGATGAGCACCGCGTGCTCGGAGGCAAAGATCCTGCGGGTGGGGGTTCCGTAAGGGCCGTCGACATAGCACTGTGAGCAAACAGGAGGGCACTGGAGGAGAGGGCAGGGGGCATGGGGGGAGCTGAACCCCAAGGCCTCTGCATCTCCTGCGCTGGAGCCCAGATCTAAGAGGCTCCCACCGCAGCGCCCGGAGCACACGCCTGGGAGAGCCCTGCGATGCTAGAAGGCAGAACTGGGGAGAGTGGGACCCAGCCAGCGTCCCTGTGTGCACCTACAAGGGGACGGGTTCGGTGCCCTTCTCTGGATCCCGGGAAGTCAGGCCCTGGGGACTTGAGGGACTGGGGCACCCAGGGCCACAGTAAGCCCTCCCTGCAGGCAGAGGCTTCATATCCTCTGGCTGCGGCGGGGATGCCCGGCCCCGTCCACCTGCTGGAGCCTCTTACCTTGATGTTGCAAAACAGATGGTTCCCAGAGGACATCCCGGAGACCTGCAGTGAGCAGAGAGGTGTGGGGCTCTGGGAGTGGAGGGGTGAGGCAGTTCTCAGAGGTGTCCTGGCCCCTGCCGGTCTGAGCGCCTTTACAAAAAGGGAATTGCCTTATTCTGCCCTGACCATTGCAGGGAGCCTGGAGTGTGCTGGTAAACAGACTCTTTGGAAAGAGACAACAACAAACAGCACACTCCTGACTGGTAGTGTCCGGAGATTTCTGGTATAGACACTGCCATCGTGGTGGCCACCATAATGACTGTGTCTAAGAACCAGCTCTCAAAGCTCCTGAAAATCTAACAGTTGGGGCACCTGGGTGGCTCAGTTGGTTGAACATCCAACTTCAGCTCAGGTCATGATCTCATAGTTCGTGGGTTTGAGCCCCACATCGGGCTCTGTGCTGACAGCTCAGAGCCTGGAGCTTGCTTCGGATTCTATGTCTCCCTCCCTCTCTGCCCCTCCCCTGTTTGCATTCTTTCTCTCTCTCTCTCTCTCTCTCTCTCTCTCTCTCTCTCTCTCTCTCTCTCTCAGCTAAATAAACAGTAAAAAAGGAAAAATCTAACAGTTGGCTCTTGTGGTCCAATACAAGTCAGCTCCATTGGGTGATTGGAGAACAACCCCCCCTCCAGCCACCACCATAACGCACAAGCCCTGGCCTTAAACATTCTTTTCCCTCGGCCGAGAACACCCTTTCCTCTTCCCCAGCTGGCACATTTCTATGCAGCTTCCAGGGTCCAACTCACTGGAAATACCTGCTTCTCCTCAAAGCTCTGCCTGGGGAAGCCAGGGAGAAAAGCCAGTGGCTGGCCTGGCTCACAGCTCCACTCTGCCCTGGGGACCCTGTCCTGGGCTTGCTGATGGGAGCCACTGAGGGCAGGGAGCAGACCTCCGCTGTCTGCTCGGATTCCTCCAGGCCCGAGCACGTGACAGACCAGCTTTGGAGGTCAGCGCACTTCCTCCCACAAGGTAAGGAAACAGACCCCCCCCCATACCCCAAAACAGGCTCTAGGGGCCTGTGATGGTTCCCTGCCTGGCGCTGGAGGGCAGAGCTGGGAGTGACCTTCACAATCACCCAGGGCAGTCCCTCACTGGACAGGGAGGAACCCGGTCTACGAGTGGGAACAACTCAACAAGCTCAGGGCGCGTCTCCTGCTGACCGTCCAGTGCCCGTCACAAACCTCTGGGGGCCGCTGACTGTGTCCCCCACAGTGTCAGACTCGACGACCTGTGTACGAGGTACCCTGGGCAAGGCCTACTCTCCTCTCCATTTTCTTGAATCCTTCCAGTCGCAAGGAGGAAGCCCACGTCGTGGGTCGTAAGCTTTAACGCGTCACGCTTACCCATCCCACCGCTTTCTTTTTCTTGTGCCAAAGCGAGAAAGAGAGCGCACAGGAGAGAGTCAGAGAGAGAAGGAGCAGGAGCAGCGGGGTGCGGCTTCAGGCTCAGAGCGTCAGCACGCGGGAATGTCTGACAAGACTTGATTAGGATTGGTTTATCGATTTTACTTTGAGGGTTCCCTTCTGATTATGGCACATGAAACTAGTTTGCCATTCGACAGAGCAACCCACACCGTCCTTTTAAATACAAGTAAGTTTATAGGGGCGCCTGGGGGGCTCAGTCGGTTAAGTGTCCAGCTTTGGCTCAGGGCATGATCTCACGATTCATGGATTCGAGCCCCGCATCGGGCTCTGTGTGACAGCTCTGAGCCCGAAGCCTGCTTCAGATTCTGTGTCTCCCCCTCTCTGCCCCTCCCCTGCTCACACTGGGTCTCTCTCTCTCTCTCTCAAAACTAAATAAACATTAAAAAAAAAATTTTTTTTTAAATACAAGTTTAAAGTCATGTTGGGGTGTGAGGAGAGAGGCCAGAAAGGAAGTGTTCCCAGTGAGGAGCAAATACAGAGGAGTTAGCAAGGCAGTGTGCACGTGCCTGGCTGTAGGACGACCACATAATAGGCAGTGCTTCATGCATGTGGCCGTCCTTAAGGACCTCTCTTCTGAGTCCCACGGATCCACCCCTCCACCCCACCCCCACCCCCACCCCGGGGAGACAAAAGCCGGTTCTCTGGCCTCCAGCTTCCTAAGCCTTACCAGGTCCCACTTAGCTGTGGCTCCCCGCTGTGCCTGAGCCCCTTCCTCTGTCCCTGTGGGCACCAGGCCTGGGGCCCCATGCTGTGGAGTCCCCTCAAGCGTGTAGGATGTCAGCTCCACGGTGACGTCCTTGCTGGAGGTCACAGCCCCCAGTGCCTTGGCTCCGGCTCCGCAACAGATGGGCTGGCACTGCATGCTCTGTGTGGTTTCAAAGCGGACATGGCTTTATTATTTAAATCCTGGAACTCAGTCGGTTGAGCATCTGACTCTTGGTTTCTGCTCAGGTCATGATCTCGCCGGCTTGTGAGTTCGCGCCCCGGCATCGGGCTCTGTGCTGACAGAGCAGAGCCTGCTTGGGATGCTCTCTCTGCCCCTCCCCTGCTCAAGCTCTTTCTCTCCCACAATAAACATACATTAGGCAAATTTTAATCATGAAATCAATACGTGTTAGTTTTTAAAGATTCACATGTTACAGAACTATAAAGAACAAAGAAAAAACCACTCTGAATAAAGTAGAATCACTTCTGTAAACATTTTTTTCTATGTCCTTCAGACTTTGACTCTCTCTCTCTCCCTCTTTTATTTACATAAATGAAACATAGGGCTTTGTAACCTGCCTTTTCCGCTCACTACATCTGGACTAGCTTTCCATGCTAATGCATATACATCTACAAAACCTTTTTTTAGGGACTTACAATTCCGTGATAAGGGTGATCAGTAACTTACGTAGCTACATCCCTAGTGTTGGACAATTTTGATTATCCCCATTTTCTCATTAGTATTCGTTAAAAGTCACCATCTAGAAGAGAGCAGTGTTGGGGTGCCTGGGTAGCTCAGTCAGTTGAACGTCTGGCTTCAGCTCAGGTCATGATCTCACGGTTCCTGGGTTCAAGCCCCACACCGGGCTCTGTGCTGACAGCTCAGAGCCTGGAGCCTGCTTCAGATTCTGTGTCCCCCTCTCTCTCTGTCCCTCCCCTACTCATGCTCTGTGTCTCTGTCTCAATAAATAAACATTAAAATTAAAAAAAATAGGAGAGAGCAGTGTTCTCATCTCTGTCCTTTTACCCCGATTTATTTTTCTTCAAGGTGGGTATGATCACGTGACACATTACGTCTGTATTTTGTTTATTGTCTATCTCTCCCTCCAGAAGGTGAGCAGGAACTGCGTCACTTTCGCTTCCGGATTTATCTCTGGCATCTAGAACAGTACTTGCAAAACAGTAGGTGCTGTGCCCAATAAATATTTGCTAAACGAATGAACAAGGTGATGAACGCTCTTCCTGTGCAACTACCCAATTAGCTTTTGGGGACAAATCCCTAAAACTGGAATGGCTGGGCCTGTGGGAACACATATTTAAAATGCTGACCCATGTGGCCAGACCGCCTGCCAGAAAGATTACGCAGTTTATTCTCTGGCAGTGGTGCCTCACTGTCCTAAAGAAACACAGCCTTTAATGTATCTACCCGCGGATTCCTGGTGGGCATGGACTCCCTTGGTTTTCAAAGCCAGCTCCCTCCTTCAGAAAGGGTCCCCTGATTAAAAGCAGAGAACCCTCTGGTTGTTTCTACCGACCCCTTCCTTTCCCAAAGCTTTGTTCTGTGCATCTTTCTAGAGAAGTTCTCTGGTCCGGCCTGGCAGGATTCCCCCTGGTTTTTCTCCCTCGGACTTGAAATTGAAATTCCGCAGGGCGTGGCAGGGCTGAGCCAGGCCTGGGGCTGCTTTTCCTTTGACCTGCAGCAGGGGATTCCCCATTGTAACAGGTTCCCGACTGAGGGGCGTGTCCGGGCACGGCAGCCTCTTTGTCTGGTCTCTCATTGCGCTGCACTCCCCCCAAAACCTCCCCGAGTCTGTATTCACTCCAGACACTGGCAACTTGTCAGCTTTGTGGGCGTCATTGGCGGTGACGACGGACAGTCCTCGTGGACCGTGCTGTCCTGTCAGCTCAGTGCTTTACCTGCACGCGTCCCATCACTGGCCCTTTAAAAGAATCATGTGACAAAGGGAGGCCGAGGTTGGGAACCACTTGTAGCTAGTTCATTGATGACTAAGCTAAAGCTCGGTTAGGCTGAGGGACGTGCAAGACCATACAGTTAGACGGTGCTAGAGCGGGGGCGTGGAGGTGGGTTTTTCTGATCTCAGTTTCCCCCTCTCTTTCCATTGTCCCCCTGGCCTCTAATGGAGGACATGGGACTAGAAAGACCCTGGGGGTGGGCGGGCTGTTGGATCACACTGTCCATGGTTACCTCACCCCCTGTGGTGCTGTCCAGCCAGTGTATACAGCCGGTGCTCAATGATTGAGCTGAGAAGATAGCAACTTGGTCCCCCTTGGGTTTGCCTCCACAGTGGACCCTTCCTCCCCGGAGTCACCTACCTGGGGCTTCCTCTGGCTCCTTCGCATCCTCAGACTCCTTGAGAGCCGTTTGGACCCAGAGTCCACAGGGGCTGATGTCTTGAAGGACTCATACAGCCTGTTCGTCCACTGCCCTTGGGACCGGATGTGGAGCCAGATGGTGTCTGAGCAAGAGACAGGGCAGGGAGTGAGGGGTCAGTGCTGGCCTCCAGCGGGGAGGGGGCCTATCTCACCTCAGGGACTGGGTCTGGGCACCCACGGCTTCAGTTCCAGACTGACTGGGCTTCCTCGGGCCCAAACCGTCAGTCACAGCCAGGGGACTCGGAAATCTGAGCTCTCTGGTGTAGAAACTGTAGTATTTCTCCGTGAGGTCAACTTGAGCCGTCTCCTCTGCCAAGATGAGGGTCAGAGTGGCCCTGAGCACACTAGGAGCTCTGTCGGGGTGGGGGCCCCGCCTCCTCCCTCAGGCCAGGGTCTCACCAAGGTGGGGACCACTCCCTCCACATTCACCCAGGTGCTTGTCAACGGCTCTGCACACAGTAGGTGTTCAAGGTGTTCAGTCTGTGGTACAAATAATCGCTTTCATGGTGCTCAGCACCTAGCATGTAGCAGCTGCTTATTAGGGTGCTCTGCTGAGTGGGTGACTGGTAGGAAGGCGGTGTGGTGAGTATCCAGAGAGAATCCACAACATTCGAGCTAGGAACCCCCCCAAGAGATCTGCTGAGTCATTCTTAATCCTTTTCAAAACAGTTTAAAACCATGGGGGCACCTGGGTGGCTCAGTGGGTTAAGCATCTGATTTGATTTCAACTCAGGTCATGATCTCACTGTTCATAAGTCTGAGCCCCACATCGGGCTCCGTGCTGACCCTGCAGAGCCTGCCTGGGATTCTTTCTCTCACTCCTTCTCTCTCTATCCCTCCCCTGCTTGTGCTCTCTCTGTCTCTCTCAAAATAAATAAATAAACAAACTTAAAAAACATTATAAACCAATGGACTTTTTGGCAGTCCTGTGAATACCACAGAAAGACTCCTTCTCAGAGCAAGGTTTTTTAAATACACAAAGAGACACACACACGTGGAAATCAAAAATGAAACAACATATGTTTGTTTGTAAAAAACAAAAACAAAAACAAACACACACACACACAAAACCAAAACAAACAAAAAAACACCAAACGTGTGATTTGAGAACACGTCGCTTCTTTGCCAACACAGGAAACTATGAGGTCTAGCCCGAATCGTGCGGCAGCTGCAACCTCAAGGAGTGATGAGCATAAATGATACCCTGAGGTACTGGCACCCGCGACAACGCAGGATCAAAGAATCTGGGGCTTTTATTTTGAAAATGTCACAGGTATTGTGACTGCTACTGTGGTTGGCTGTCAGCGTTCATAGTTGAAGATGCTAAGGTTCAGTTAATTCTGAGGCTCCCTCCCCCTTGACGGTAAAAGTGCACGGGGTGGGGGGGGTGGGCTGTACCCTCTGAAGCGGCCGCACAGTCACTGCAGCCGGAGGCCTCCCCAAACACTGGGAGAATGCGATCGGCCACTACTGTCAACTTGAGTCCGCTTTCGATTTCTGTAAACCCAGTCGGAGTAGGTACCAGCCCTCAGACAGACTCAGCCCACTGCAGGAGACGCAGGACCGGAGAGACAGGCGGGGTCCAAGCGAAGGCCCTCAAGAAATCCCATTCAAGAATCGGCCAAATCAGAGACACATCCGTCTAGTATATGTGGTCATTGTAATCATATGGGTATCCCTATACCAGAATACTATGCAGCCGAAGGTCCTTTATATTTTTCTACATATTTTTAAAGATGGTTATTTATTTATTAAAAATTTTTTTGAACGTTTATTCATTTTTGAGAGACAGAATCAGAGCATGAGTGGAGGAGGGGCAGAGAGAGAGGGAGACAGAATCTGAAGCAGGCTTCAGGCTCTGAGCTGTCAGTCCAGAGGCCAATGTGGGGCGTTCTGAACCCATGAACCATGAGATCATGACCTGAGCTGAAGTCAGACACTCAACTGAATGAGCCATTCAGGCGCCCCCCAAAAATGTTTTTTTATTAAAAAAGCTTTTTTTTTTTAACATTTTTTCATTTTTGAGAGACAGAAATAGAGCATGAGCGGGGGAAGGGCAGAGAGCAAGGGAGACACAGAATCCAAAGCAGGTTCCAGGCTCTGAGCTGTCAGCACAGAGCCCGATGTGGGGTTGAACTCACAAACTGTGAGATTATGACCTGAGCCAAAGTCAGATAATCAACTGCCTGAGCCACCCAGGTGCTCCTTGGAAAATTCTTTTTTTTTTTTCTTAATACTTTTTATTTTTGAGAGAGAGAGACAGTGTGAGCAGGGGAGGGTCAGAGAGAGAGGGACACACAGAATCTGAAGCAGGCTCCAGGCTCTGAGCTGTCAGCACAGAGCTCGACGCAGGGCTTGAACCCATGAACTGTGAGATTATGACCTGAGCCGAAGTTGGATGCTCAACCGACTGAGCCACCCAGGCGCCCCTCTCCTGTACATATTTCTATACTGTTTGAATTTCCTGAGAGCCTATCTCTTTTTGAGAAACAGAATAGAAAAGAAAAATAGGAAGAAAAGAAGCTTCTCCCTCCCGCCTCCACCCCCACCTTGGCCCTGGTGTACGTCCAAGGCACCACGCAGGTGACTCTAGGCCAGGGGGTACGCAGCCTCGCACGGGGAACCCCCACCTTGGGTCTGAACTGTGGGGGCTGGGCCAGGGGCCTGCTGGGTCAGGGGTTGGCACTGGGAGGCACCTAAATGCAGCTAAAGTTTTGAACAGGGACAGGTCAGAGAAAACAGGCAACCAGGACCTTGCGTCCGTCGTGAAGCTGAGCAAGGGTCAGGCGAGGCATTTGCTGCCAGAATAACCACTTAAGGTAGAAAGGCCCATCTCTGGCCCAGGAAGAGGGCACAGCCCAGGACCAGAAAGACAGCACACATGTGGGTGGAGGCCGGCGGTCCGCTGGGTGAAGGGAGGGTGAGCTGAGCAGTTCCACGGGTGTCTGTGAGCCAGAGAGTGATGGGAGTGGTCCAGGGACAGGGAAGGAGGGTTCAAAGGATTCTGCAGCCCTGGGGGTCCACAGGGATGGGGGAAGCCTGGCTTCCTGCCACAGCCCCCTGGAGAACGCCCTAGATCTTCTGAGCTGGCTATTCCTCTGCCTCAGACCCCTGCAAGCCGCCCCAAGGGCCTGCACCAACCATCCCCATTCAAAGTCTCCCTCGGCCGCACCCTGGCTCTAGCCAGCTTTGCCAGCCACCTTGTCTGCCTTTCGCCTCTTGTCTGACCCTCTCTCCTGCCTCCCCACCCTGTCCTTCCCTTCTCCCCCCACCCATGTAGCGCTGACTACATTAAATTGCCCTCTGTTCCCAGCTCTCCACGCTGTTCCTTATGCCTTTTGCTCTGTCTCCTCCCCCATCTCCTTCTCTGTCTAGTAGATTCCTACCGACCCTTCAAAGGTCAGCTGCAATGCTGCTGTGACTCCAGAGCCTTACCCACCTACCCCCGCCCAGGTCCAGCTCTCAGGTGACCCTCCCAGCAGCTGGCACAGTCCCGACTTCCCTGGTCAGTAAGTGTTTGCCCATCTGCGTCCTGGTCACAGAGGGAGCGTTTGGAGGTCGACTTCGTGTCCCCAGCCTTGCTCACTTCCGGGCTCCAGGTTCCCAGCTCATGCTGGCACCAGCCAGAACTCAGTAAAACACCTGCCAAGCGAGCAGCGGGGCTGGCCTACCTTTCTGCTCTGGAGCGCTGCTGATGGTGAATGGGTGCCACTCGTAACGTGCGATGGTGGGGACGTTCAGATACAGGTAGTCACCCGGCCTATAGTGGAACAGAGGGGGCCGCTTGATAAGGAGATGGGTGACCTGGGGAGAGAGGAGGATCAGGGTCACGCGTGCAGGGCTAAAGTCGCCAGGGACCCCCCCCACCCCCACCCCAGGGCGAGAGGGCTGGGCCATCCCCCTCCACCACACACCAGGCCAGCCCCGGACAGGAGAACCCCCCCCCCACCTGTGAGTGGGGCTCGGCCCGCAGCACATGTGCCGGCCAGGGGGTGCATGGTGATCAGAGAAAGTGACAGAATGTGTCTGAAGTGGGGCTCGCGGTTTGATCCCACTTCTTGTGGGGTAAACACTGCTGGTAGTGGCCCTCTCAGTGAGGCCCCCTGATGGCTGTCACCCATTTCTTGGAGCTTCTGTAGTATTTGGCTGGTATTCCAGCCACTCCTGGGTAGCTCCCCCAGGAGGACAATATCCTCTTGGACAACAGCTTCTGTTTATTGAGCATCCACCGCACCAGAGCTGTGCGAGCCACTTAAAGTGTCACCTCTGGTCCTTAACGACAGTTCTCTGAGGCGGATGCCGTCCTTCCTCTATAGGTGAGAGGCTCAGGCTCAGGATGGCTAAGGAGCTGGCTCAAGGCCACCAGCTAGGAGGCCACGGGATCTGCAGCTAATCACGGCTGTCTGCCTCTCTATGAATTATAGCCTCGTGATTTAGCTTCCTTGTCCTCATACTCAACTGTCCAGAGCTGAGCACCTCCCCCAGCCCCGAACCGCCTTCCCTTTCTCCATAGATGGTCTGGTCACACAGACACCAGGGGATGTCCTAGGCTCCTTCCTCTCCCTGCCCCCAAATGCAGCTGGTTACCTCTTTGAGTCTTCCTGTGATACGCCACCCCCTCCCCATCCCATGGCCACTGCCCCGGTTTAGGGCCAAGGCCCTCATGAGCTCTCATCTGCATATTGTACAACAGCCCCAAATGGTCCTCACCGGGCCATCTTCCACAGAGCCACTGCAGAAATCTAGCTAGAAAACAAACCGGCCTACTCCGCCCTCCCCCTCCCCCGATCAGGCGGTCCACCAGGCCCTGCCCACCCCTCTCCCTGGCACCTTGGCTCTAGCCATGCTAAATTACCCATAGTCCCCAAGTGCAGCGTCCCTTCCACAGCTCGGTGTCTCTGCCCAGGCTGTTCCTTCTCCCAGGAGTACCCTTCTGTATCTAGTCTATGCAACAAGCTCCTGCTCATCTCTCAAAACCCTGATGTGTCCTCCCCTTTCCCATTCTCAAGCTTTCTCTGACCTCTCAAAGATAGCTTCCTACCTCTCGACGCTCTGCTCTCACCCATACAGCCCTGCACTGTAACTAAAGGGCAAAGCTGGACAGCACCCGAGCCTTCTCTGTGTCTCTGTGACCTAGCACAGGGCCTGGCAGCCTGCAGCCTCTTACAGACATGCTCAGTGGTGTCCTGCCTACCTACTGCTTCCTAAAACGGCCCTCCTGAAGGCTGGACCAGACCCCGTACTTGGCTCGTCTCCTCTGCTGTGAAGGGGCCGTAGCGACGCCATTCTCTGCTTCCTTGCAGGTCCGGCAGGGTACCCACCTGCACGCCCTACCACTTGCAACTCCCCCGTGGAACCTCAGGCCCCCCTCACACCTTGGAGGGAAGGAGATTGACTTCCACGATGCACAGGGCAGCCATGCGGGACACCACGAGCCCGGTGGCCTTCTCCAGGAAGAATAAGAAGCCGGGGACCAGTAGCCACTTCCAGAAGTTGGGCCCGTGCAGAATGAGCAGGACCCACATGGGGAGGTAGGACAGATGAGTCCAGTAGAACACCTGTGAGGGGAGGGGGCAGGAAGCTTCCAGAGCTGAAGGCCTGGGGGTGGAACAGGGCAGCCCCCAGAGCCTTGGTCGCACACTGCTCTCCTGGGGACAGGGCTGGGTAGGAGGCTGAGGATGGGAAGCTTTGGTGCTTACCCATCCTGGGGCCTGGCCCAGGGCTCAGAGAAGGGCTCATGGAGCTCACGCCAAACAGCCGAAATGCCTGCCCAGGGATGTTCAGGGCAGAGTGGAGTGCCCTCAAAGGGCTCATGAGCATTGAGGTCCCCATCACACTGACCCTTTCCCAGGGGGCAGTAAAGACAGCAGTGTCCTGAGCCCGGAGAAGAAAGAGCAGAGCACGGAGTTAGAAGCCGGCTCTCCCACTAGCTGCAGGAGCTCATTCTAGAACACTCCCGGTCTGAGCGTCAGACTGCTTGTTGGTCAAGCGAACGTGTGGATTCCTACTTCAAAGGATTGCCTCTGGGCTCTGTATATGTCTACCTGATGTGACCAGCTCGGTCCAGGGGTCTCCGAATCAAATCTGTGGCCTGCGTGGAACTAACGTCCCTGGGTTGGAGCGTCTCCATGCCCGGGTGTCTAGTTAGCAGCTTTGCATAGATCATCTCATTTAATTCCAAACGTAAATTCATAGGGAGAGAATTACAGGTCCATTTCATAGATGAGGAAGCTGAGCGAGCCCGTGTCCCTTCCTCTTCCAGAATCTAGTTGAATCCCCGCTTAGGGCAGGGGGCAGGCCAGCCAAAAGGCAGAAGCTTCCAGAGCAAAACATCTTTCACTTTGCAGTCATACACGACAGCCCAGCGGAAGGACCCAAGTCACATGCACGGAATGTGCAGAGCAACCAGGGCACTTCCTGGGCTGTGGGGTAAATAAGAGGGGACATGACATGACACGAAGATGGGAGAGCGAAGGGGCAAGGGCTGGGCACCTCAAAGTGGCCGCTCCTTCGGATGCAGGAGCTGGAGCAGGCAAACATAAGGAGCAGCAGCAGCAGCAGGGCCACCCCAGTCGGGGACGCCACGCCGTGGACCCAGCCAATGCCCGGCCTCGTGGTGAGCAGCAGTTCCCAAAACCGGAAGGGGCTGGCCTCGGACTGGGCCTGGAGCGCTGGAGAAAGCACAGGACGAGCTCTTCTCTCTCTGCCTTTCCTCTGGGGTCCCCACCCTTCCCCATCGGGTACCCCCCCACCCAGGCAGAGACTTCCATCCCCTTCTCCACCCACTAGGCACGCAGGACGCACAGGGCTGAGGACGGAGTGGTCTGTGGCAGGCCCTTCCGGCTCCCCTCCCCCCCCCAGCCCCAGGTGACTCACCAAAGTTCACAACGTGGGCCACGGTGTGCACAAGGGAGAGCCCGACCACCACATAGCCCATGAGCTGGTGGAACTGGATGTTCTGGTCCAGCGGCAGGACCTGAGCCAGCCACGTGGCCCGCAGCCACGTGAGGCAGCGTCTGAGCATCAGCACCTGGCCGGGCAGAGCAGCCAAGAGCCTCACCCGGCTTGCTCTCTCGCCCCCATTCTCCTTTCCCCGGCAGCCACCCCCCAGCCTCCCTCTGAGCTGCCTGTTGAAGGTCACCCTCTCCCCTGCCCCTGAGCGTTCACTGCTCCCCTCGGTCCACAGCTGAGCTGTCCAAAGCAGGGTCTCCAAAATGGGGGCAGGAACAGAAAATGTTGCAGAATGACTGCTGGTATCTCTTTGATCTAAACACGGGTGGGCGATGGGCGAAGTGCCTAAGCTTTTTGTTGATATTTAGGATCTGTGTCGACCCGATGCCTTCATTCAGTTTTTGCATCAGACAGGCACACGTTTCGTGTAGTTCTCAAGGCGTCCTGGAGGTGGATGACTGGCTTTTCCAAGGGGCTTCTGACAAGGGCTCCCTCCTGGCTCATTTGCTCTCAATATACGAGTGCCCAGGAGGCGGACCTGCAGCCTAGGTTGTCTGATTCTAACCAAGCTAAAGTACATCTCACAGAAAGGACAAGGAGCTTCAAAAGATCCCCTGCAGAGAAAGTGCTGATTGAAAGCACCCTTGATAACGCCAGAGCCAGTGACCAAGAAAACGAGTCCTGGGTGTCCAACTCCAGAACACAGCCAGTTCAGAGGACTGAGCACCTGGGTGGCTCGGTCGGTTGAGATCTTGCCTCTCGATTTCAGCCCAGGTCATAATCTCAACTGTTCACTTCGGGGGTTCGAGCACCGAGTTGGGCTCTGCACGCATAGCGTGGAGTCTGCCTGGGACTCTCTCTCTTCCTCTCTCTCTGCCCCTCCCCTGCTCACATTCTCTCAAAATAAGTAAACATTTAAAAAGAAAAACGTAAGCTGACATTATCAGGAAGAGTATTTGAACTAAAGCTGTACCTCTCCGATCATCAAGGGTGACTCTTGCCTTATTGTTACAGTGTGTGCCTGAAGGCTAATGCTAAGACGGCACGCATATAATTACAAGTAAATGAGCATGAATTGGGTTATTGGAAGCGTTTTTTGCTTTGTTTTAATTGTAGGAGCGCAATCAAAACCGCTCGGAGACCTCACTCCCTGGCCCCGAGGATCATATTCTGACTCATTAGCCCGGCATTCAAGAGCTCTTAAAGCGTTCTCTCTGCCTGGAGCCCTGCGCAGAGCCAGCCCCGCCTCCTCCAGGTCCACCATATGATTGCTGTGAACACCAAGTGGAAAGTGCTTAGCACGGTGACTGTATCGAGTAAGTGCGTGCACAAAATGCCAGCTGTGTTGGGCACCTGGGTGGCTCAGCCGGTTTGTGAGTTCGAGCCCTGCCTCCTCCTCCTCCTCGAGCCCTGCTTCACAGCATAGGGCTCTGTGCTGACAGCTCAGAGACTGGAGCCTGCTTCGGATTCTGTGT